>JACXGK010015063.1:0-10835 GCA_016801125.1 Novumbra hubbsi | reverse complement strand
GTGCTGGGACGAGGGCCGGACGTGGAGCAGGTGCTGGGACGTGGACCGGTCATGGAGCAGGTGCTCTGGCACCGGTGGTAATCCTGGAGGGCCCTGGAGCGATAGCTGTGCGCTTCCCAGGACCCTTGGCACCGGTGGTGCGATGAGCAGGCGCTTTCCCACGGGCTGCCTGTTTACCAGGCCCCAACCCGGGATGCCTGGCTAGCCTGCTCCCTTCCCAGGGAGACAGGCGGGAGCCCGCGGCCAGCGCAGACAGGGACAGATACTCGGACTGCCTGGATCTCCCCTCAGGTACCAGCCATGGCATCCCAAGTAGCCGGGATAGCTCCCCGCCAAAAAACATTTGGGAGCGACCCTGGGATGTGGCCATGCTGGGTGCCGAGGTAACCCATGGTACTCGGGTTGAAGGTGGACTTGTCCACCCCCTGTTGACAGCCTGGATCATCATCAGGAAGATCCCAGTCATCGTATTCCGCCCCTGAATCGTCAGAGGAGAGAGAGTCAGATCCCCAGTCCCCCAACCAGGTGTACCTCTCTCCCCCCCAACGCTGCTCATCCAATGTCGCTGGTTCCGTATGGTGGTTTATTCTGTCACGGTTTTGTTGTGGGGTGGAACCATACACGGACATAGTTGAAATGAAAATGGGTTTAATCCTTAGACACAAAACAAATACAAACTACACGACACTGTAAACGTAAAATGAAAGGACTAACTAACATTAAACGGTGTACAAAGAAACATGTAGGGTATTCACGTGAAAAGGGAATTAAACAGAGGACAAACCCTGAAGTTGCATAGACACAAACAAACAATAAACCACACCGGGTGTGGTGAAAACTGAACCTAAGTAGGCTCCCCAATCAGAGTCAACTGAATGCAGCTGCTCTGACTGGGGAGCCCACAACGGCATAGAGAGGGCTAGAGGCCACACAATTAGTCCTGCCCTGTCAGGGCATGACAGACCTACAGCAAATAGTTAATAGCTCCCTGCCATCAGGGATTTTTGCCAAAATCCCTTAAAACAGCTGCCATTAAACCTCTACTAAAAAAGAGAAAACTGGATGCATCTATATTAAACAACTATAGACTTATTTCAAATCTCCCTTTCATAGCTAATATCACTGAGAAGGTTGTCTTTAATCAACTCAGCAACATTGTGAACTCAAATGGTCTCCTAGATAAATTTCAGTCAGGCTTCCGACCTCACCACAGCACTGAAACGGCTCTGATTAAAGATCTGAATTATATATACGGCTGAATATCAATTCCGATAAAATAACAGTCCTTGTTCTAATAGATCTTTTGATACTGTAGACCACAGAACCCTTGTCCACAGGCTGGGAAATTGGGTAAGACTGTCCAGGACAGTGTATAGGTCTTATTTGGATGGTCGAAGTTACTTTGTCACTATTGGCAATCACAAATCTGATAGGGTGGCTATGACATGCGGAATTCCCCAAGGATCAGTTTTTGGACCGCTTCTCTTCAATCTCTATATGCTGTCTCTGGGCCAAATTCTACAGAACAACAACATCAACTATCATAGGTATTATACTCAAATATATATGGCTCTCGAACCGTTTGACAATAGCTCAATAGACTCATTGTGTCACTGCATAGAACAATGAAATACCTGGTTGTACCAACATTTTCTACAATTAAACCAAGATAGAAATTATATTATTGTGTTTGGCAACACAAACAACAAAACAAGTATTATTAAAGAGCTTGATTTTTGGCCCTAAAGCCCAGAGACCAAGTGCGTAATATTGGTGATTTTAAGGTGATGCTTTTAGTCTATAAATCCCTGATTGGTTTAGGGCCTGAATATTTCTCAGATATGTTTGAAAAATATAAACCAAGCAGGCCTCTAAGATCTATGAATTGTGCCCCTCACCTGTTTATGGTACGTGACCTTTTTGGGTTATCTTGCTGATATATTTAAACTGCTAGTCGCAGTTTCTGTTTGTCAGTCCCCACTTGTTTTTTGCCACGGCTACCCTGTTCCTTGTGTGTGTTTTTTACACTGCCCAGCTTCCTTCGCATTCCCGTGTTTTTCCTGGTTTGTTTGTCTGTTTTCTCCCTTTCCGTTTCCGGACTACCGCGTCCTGCGTTTGGGTCCGCTGCCTGACACCTGCCAGCCCCCCCAATCTCACACAAAACATCATATGAAATGACTTTGACCATGTTTAATTTGATGCCAGCAACACATTTCAAAAACGTTGGGACAGAGGCAACAAAAGACTGGAAAAGTAAACCTGGTATAATCTCACTAAACTAATTAGTCAATTTAACTAATTAGGTCAATTGTCAACAAGTTAGTAAAATGATTGGGTATGAAAAGATTAGTCCAGATGAGATGATTCTGTCAGACATAGGATGGGGAGGAGTTCACCACTTTGTTAGAGACTCACTCTGTCAGAGACTGCACAGGAAAGTAATGCAACATTTTAAGTTTTCTCACTGCAAAATTGCACACAGTTTCGGGAGTTAATAAAGTTAATAAACAACAATATATAATTAAAAGATTCTGAAAATCCAGAGTAATCTCAGTATGCAAGGGATAAGGCTGAAATCCAACATTGGATGCCTGTGATCGTTGGACATTACTTTCATTACATTACATTAGTGGAAATTACTGCATAGCCTCAGGAACACTTGTTTGTAAACATGGTATGTCGCTGCATCCAAAAATGCAAGTTAAAACTCTATCATGCTAAGAAGAAACCATACGTGAACAAGATCCAGAACTGCCACCGCTTTCTCTGGCCCCAAGCTCATTTAAGATGGGCTGAGACAAAGTGGAAAACTGTCCAGTTGTCTGACGAAAATGTAAAATATATTTTAGGTAATCATGGATGTCATGTCCTCCAGACTAAAGTAGAGGGTGCAAATAGCTTTTTATCAGCACACAATTAAAAAAACGCATTCATGATAGTATGGGGGTGGATTATTACACATGGATTTGGTGAATTGCACATCTGTGAAGGCATGGTTAATCCTGAACAATAGTTTTTATTTGTACTTTACGCTGCGTCACACCTTTTTCAGGGCAGTAGTTGGAGAAGGGTCATTATGTGTAGGTTTGCAGGTGAAGGATCATCTGACCTTACTGCTTATCAGCTCTATCTAGGGGGGTTATATGGAGATGTGACATAAAAACTGTCACAAAAAAATTATATCAATGAATTTAGAAACAAATAAAACAGATTTTATAGGGCTATAAACAATAAGGATTGTTTAATGGCAGAAGCCATTGTGAAATCATGATTGACTTTCTGCAGGCTTTCGGGCTGTCTGGTCACAGAGGAAGGCTGTACTTCTCTGGTCTCAGCTCTGAAGTCCAACCCCTCACACCTGAAAGAACTGAATCTTAGCTACAATCAGCCAGGGGATTCTATAGTGAAAGAGATCTCTGCTTTGGTGGAGGATCCTCGTTGTAGACTGAAGACTCTGAGGTGAGTATCAGTTGTTTATTTTTAATACAACACAATGAAAGATTTCATGATTACAACACAACCAAGGTTTTACTCAACAACAACTGGACTTAGCTGCTGCTGTTGTCAATGGGTGATTCTCCACCAGCCCTAAGCTCTTAACCCCCTGGTAAAGTCCACTGTTTACTGGTAAATATAAATGTTCAATGCTATTCTCTAATTATCAGTCTGACAATAATGACCATTTTACATTTCATTTGCAATAAGTCAGTAGTCTGTCATTAGACATTCAATTCATGAAAAGTACACAATTAGAGAACCTAATCAATGAAAATATACACCTTTGTGGTGTCAAGAAGCTACAAAGCTGATTTACTCAAACCGTCTTTGAACATACAATCCCAAAACAACATTCAACAAAAGCAATCACATATCACACAAAGGTTTTAGAACTGTGTTTTTCAACCTTTTTTGTGCCAGCCCCCTTTAATCCACCAAAAGGACTCACCACTTGTGTGGTGGTACCCAAGCAGCCGCTAATAGTACCCAGGAGCTAATCGCTGAATAAATTACGTCAATAGACGAATGAGCGATGCTCCTTGGTTTTGTTCAAGAATATCATTTGTAATTAGTTTTTCGCTAATAATTACTTAGCATAATCCATTTGATGAATTAGGCCTAGTAATTCGCTAAATCATTATTCACGAAATGAAATACAAACAATATTCTTGAACAAATGTATAATTATTGAAACATAACACAAGCTATATCCTGAACAATTCAAGAAACGTATAACACGTTGCTGTTTTTCAATCAAGAAATTACTTTTTATTTTTTCATGTAGCCTACTGTATTATTTAAAATTGTTTACATGAATAGCAATGATGTAAATGGATGAATGGGTGGGTACCCCGGAGAAAAGATCAAGGGTATATAATCTGATGTCAGACACAAATAAGAACATTTTACAGTGTTTAGTTCACAATGGCAAACCGAAATCAAAGCATTAATTGCGTTCTTTTATGTCTGCCAAGCATAAGGGGGGAATATGAATATGGGGTAATTTTTCAGAGACCATGCAACACAACAACTTCAGATATATTATGCGACACCTCTGTGTTACAAGCCTGGAGAGAACATAACTGTGGATGTGCACAAACTGTTCCCAACAAAAGCTCAGAGCGGTTTGACCCATTGCATGGCAAACAAACCTGAAAGGTTTGAAATTACATTTTGGTTACCTGCTGATGTTGACACAACATGCATGACATCCTCAATGGCCTGGTGTAGGATGAAACCAGGACAGCGGGTGTGCAAATATATTTTATTTCTATTAATAGGCTGTAGCCTATGTGTTATTCATCCTTTGACATTTATCTGTACGGTCCCGTGGGGAACCGAGTGAAGGTAGGGACCCAAATGTACGACGAAGGATTTTAGAGGAATCCGTGAGGTGGAGGAGTGGAAAGGCTGTTTATAATGCTTCACTCGTAATCCGAGTTAGGCAACACGGTCAGGTTGGTAAATCCTAAATACTGTTTAAGTTCTAGAAAAACCAACAAAAGGGCTTGAAAGCCAAACTCTACAAAGTAAAGTAGAGGTCTACTAACTAAATACATGGCCTGGAGAAAACTAGCGTAGTACTTGGTTTGAATAGACAATGAGGGGTCGAAAACCAGGAAGCTAAGTAGGGGTGATAATGAGCTGATGAGGGACAGGTGTGTGTATAGGCCGTGTGCTTGATGACTGGTAGTGTGTGAAACGGAGAGGCGCACTGCGCCCATAGGCCACCAGAGGGTGCAGTGGGACCAGATTGGAACAAGTCAGGGTGGAATCCTGACAAGACCCCCCCCTCAACGGACTCCTCCAGGCGGCCGCCCAACACGGCCGGGATGGGCACGGCAGAAATCAGCAATGAGCGAGCGATCCAGGATATGCAAACTTGGCTGCCAGCTGCGCTCTTCCGGGCCGTAGCCCTCCCAGTCCACTAGATACTGAAAACCCCGACCACGATGACGCACGTCCAGGATCCGACGGACGGTGTAAGCCGGGTGATCATCAATCATCTGCGGAGGCGGAGGCGCAGGAGCTGCGGGGCAGAGGGCACTAGTGGAGAGCGGTTTAAGTTGAGACACATGAAACACCGGGTGCACATGTATTGACAGAGGAAGCTTTAAGTGAACGGCTGACGGACCGATGAGGAAGACCACCTGGAACGGCCCCATGTAGCGAGGAGCCAGCTCCTGGGACTCGACCCTGAGAGGCAGGTCCTTGGCCCGGAGCCACACCCGTTGCCCCGGTGTATAGGAGGGAACAGGGGTACGGTGTCGGTCGGCCGCACGCTTATAAGCGGCGGTGGCGCGCAGCAGCGCAACCCGGGCACGTCGCCAAACCCCACGGCAACGGTGGAGATGGGCCTGGACCGACGGGACAGCCACCTCGACTTCCTGAGACGCGATGAGAGGCGGGGGGTACCCATGGCAAACGTGGAAGGGAGACATCCCGGAGGAGGAATTCACCAAAGTGTTGTGGGCGTATTCCACCCATGGCAGGTAAGTGCTCCATGCGGTCTGGTCAGCCAAGGTGACCGTGCGTAAAGCAGCCTCCAATTCTTGTTAGGCACGTTCAGACTGTCCGTTCGATTGGGGATGGTACCCCGCCGACAAACTAACAGTGGCACCCAAACCATGACAAAACGCTCTCCAGACTTGTGAAATGAACTGGGGTCCGCGGTCCGAAACCGCGTCCCGGGGAATGCCATGGGGGCGGAGCACGTGAGCCACCAGGAGTCTCGTGGGCAGAGGGAAGTTTAGGAAGAGCCACAAAATGAGCCATTTTTGAAAAACGATCCACAATCGTCAGGTTGGTCGTCATGCCGTTGGAGGGAGGGAGACCGGTAACAAAATCCAAGGCGATGTGTGACGAGGGGCGACACGGAATCAGTAGGGGCTGCAACAGCCCAGCCGGGGGTTGTGTAGATGTCTTGCTGCGGGCACAGTCGGGGCAAGCGGAGACGAACTCCCGGGCATCTCTGGTTAAGGTAGGCCACCAAAAATGCTGACGCAGGAAGTGCAAGGTGCGATTGATTCCAGGATGGCAGATAAGGCAGGAGGTGTGTGCCCACCAGAGAACATCAGCGCGGACCGAATCGGGGACAAAAAGGCGAGCAGGTGGGCCGGTGCCTGGGTCCGGCTGGTGTTGTTGTGCTGTTCGAATGGTTTGCTCAATCTCCCATGTGAGCCCGATGCGGATACAGGAGGGGGGCAGAATCGTACTCTGGACGTCCGCCGTCGTCTCCGCCGTCATTTCACAGCGAGCAATTCCTTATTCCCCACGTCGTAATTCCGTTCGGCCGGCGACAGTTTCCGGGAGAAAAAGGCGCAGGGGTGCACCTTACTGTCACTAACGGACGGCTGGGACAGGATTGCGCCCACCTTGGTGTCCGACGCGTCCACCTCAACAATGAATTGTAACGCCGGGTCCGGTTGGCCGAGAATATGCGAGGAGGAGAAACGGGATTTTAGCTCCTCGAACGCGGACGCAGCCTCCTTGGACCAGCGAAAGGGGACCTTGATAGAGGTGAGTGACGTGAGCGGTGCGGCCACCCGACTGTAGTTCCTGATGAAGCGCCGGTAGAAATTAGCGAAACCCAGGAAGCGTTGTAGTTGGTGTCTGTCCGTGGGCAGAGGCCACTCGGTGACGCCAGCGACCTTAGTGGGATCCATTTCAATCCGTCCAGGGGTGAGGATATGGCCCAGGAACTGCACCGTGGTGATGTGAAATGTGCTCTTCTTAACGAACAGCCTGTTATGGAGTAGGCGCTCGAGTACCTGCCAAACGTGGGCGGTATGGTCTGACAATGTGCGTGAAAAGATGAGGATATCATCCAGGTAGATGACTACGAAACGGTTGAGCATGTCCCGTAGTACGTCGTTCACCAGGGCCTGGAACATGGCGGGCGCGTTGGAGAAACCAAATGGTACCACCAGGTATTCGAAATGGCCCAGAGGGGTGTTGAACGCCGTCTTCCATTCGTCACCCGCCCGGACCCTCACAAGGTGATATGCGTTCCGCAGATCCAGTTTTATGAAAATTCCAACTTTTTTGAAACATGTTTCTGGCCTCACATTCAACATGGGCATGTGATTTTCCAGAAAAAAATTGAATGATAACAAACAAGAACAAATGTTATTTTCCAAGCTTTAGGAATCTTTCCTGCGACTAGTGTTTCTTTGAAAATGTGCGTTACTGTACTTGCAATGACAAAAGTGGCATGCTTCAGTAAATATGGATCCAGGTTGTCAGCGCATACTGATTTCTTAGAATCTATTGCAGATAATGCAGAAAAGACCAGGTTGTTGTTTTCCACTACCCCAGAGGTTTGTGGAAATATTTTTTCAAAACGAAAACCAGCAGAGAAATTGCTTATTGAAGCCATCACATATTTAAGTACAGTCACTAAAAATCTCAGCATCTGATTACATTTGCTTCAGTAGGGTTGTTAAGGAGTTACATGTTTAAGTGAGTTAATGGTTTTCCAGAATTTAGAGGGATTACAGGCAGACTCCGTCATAACATTAAGAAAGTATCTAGATGTAGCCTTTTCCATTACTCTTGTCTGTTTATGGTAAATGTCCCACTTCAGCTCACCACATCCGCTTTAAATTTTTTTATATACAGTGGGGAGAACAAGTATTTGATACACTGCCGATTTTGCAGGTTTTCCTACTTGGAAATGTAGAGGTCTGTAATTTCTACCATAGGTACACTTCAACTGTGAGAGAGACGGAATCTAAAACAAAAATCCAGAAAATCACATTGTATTATTTTTGAGGAATTAATTTGCATTTTATTGCATGACATAAGTATTTGATCACCTACCAACCAGTAATAATTCTGGCTTTCACAGACCTGTTAGGTTTTCTTTAAGAAGCCCTCCTGTTCTCCACTCATTACCTGTATTAACTGCACCTATCAACTTGTTACCTTTAGAAAAGACACCTGTCCACACACTTGATCAAACAGACTCCAACCTCTCCACAATGGCCAAGACCAGAGAGGTAAGAACATCAGGGATTGTAGAACTGCACAAGGCTGGGATGGGCTACAGGACAATAGGCAAGCAGCTTGGTGAGAAGGCAACAACTGTTGGCGCAATTTTTAGAAAATGGAAGAAGTTCAAGATGACGTTCAATCCAGCTTGGTCTGGGGCTCCATGCAAAATCTCACCTTGTGGGGCATCAATGATCATGAGGAAGGTGAGGGATCAGCCCAGAAGTACACGGCAGGACATGGTCAATGACCCGAAGAGAGCTGGGACCACAGTCTCAAAGAAAACCATTTGTAACACACTACGCTGTCATGAATTAAAATCCTGCAGTGCACGTAAGGCCCCATGCTCATGTCCAGGCCCATCTGAAGTTTGCCAATGACCATCTGGATGATCCAGAGGAGGAATGGGAGAAGGTCATGTGGTCTGATGAGACAAAAATAGAGCTTTTTGGTCTAAAAGAAGAAGAAGGAGGAGTACAACCCCACAACCCCACGAACACCATCCCAACCGTGAAGCATGGAGGTGGAAACATCATTCTTTGGGGAGGCTTTTCTGCAAAGGGGACAGGACGACTGCATCGCATTGAGGGGAGGATGGATGGGGCCATGTATCACGAGATCTTGGCCAACAACCTCCTTCCCTCAGTATGAGCATTGAAGATGGGTCGTGGCTGGGTCTTCCAGCATGACAATGACCCGAAACACACAGCCAGGGCATCTAAGGAGTGGCTCCTGAAGAAGCATCTCAAAGTCCTGGAGTGGCCTATCCAGTCTCCAGACCTGAACCCAATAGAAAATCATCAACGTGATTTTCGGGTTTTTTGTTTTAGATTCCGTCTCTCACAGTTGAAGTGTACCTATGATAAAAATTACAGATCTCTACATGCTTTGAAAGTAGGAAAACCTGCAAAACCGGCAGTGTATCAAATACTTGTTCTCCCCACTGTATGTTGTCCTAATTTAAGTCAAAAAATGTTTTTTAAAATGAAAGTAAAATCTTTCATTTGAAGTGTAAATGTTGTCATTGGTCAATTTGTCAACATAAGTTGAATGTCTGGCATTTACTTAATGGGTACCTAATGTAACCTTTAAGCCCATGGGTGTAAAAATTATTACATTTATAAACAAATCTGTTGTCTATTTTCATTTGGTCTCCACTCCTATCTTATGACATCTAAATTGCATTTGAAATAAGCGCAAACAGCCTTTTTGCTGAGTTGTAAACCCTAAAAAAGCTAAACTTGTTCAAAACTATAGTGAAAATTACTCTTCTATATAAGTAGTCAATTTGTCTGTTTGCCTGTCTTCTGGTATGCTGTTGGCATTTGAAATTAGTCAACATTTCTGGTCCAGTCAGCTGGTTAAAAGCGCAAATGTTGACTGACTCAAAAAAAGAAAATTAGTTTGGTGGTTAAATGGACGGCTATTCATGCACATATTCATGCGCATATACATTGATCTTCACAAACTCTTATTATATCTTACAAACTAAACTCTAATTGTTTTAATATTTTAAGTTTGGTGTAATGTTCATTTTGTACATTTGTGGGGTATAACTGTGATGTTTTAGGATCTGTGCTGGCAGTTTGTGTCTCAAACTTTTTGTTTTCCTGTTTGTCACGAACGCACCCCGGAATCATTCTGTTTTGTTGCCATTAATCATGCATACCTGTTTTTCCTTAGATTTAATTGTGTGTGTATAAATGTCCCCTTGTATGGTCTATTGGTGTCTTTCGTTGTTGTATGTGAGTACATGTTACGTTGGTGTTGTCTGGTTTCCCGCGCCATTGTTCAGCGCGTAATTTTATTGTTTATGTGAGTGCATATACAGTGTTTGATTTCATTAAACTGAATATACGTCTTAATAACGTCTGCTCCTTGAATTGTGTAGTGTTGAAGGCGAAGAAACCGCTGACCCAACTGCAAATCATAAATGGGAATATATTTCACTTTCAAAACTACAGCCTTCCTCAGTTCACAAAAGCTTTCAATTTGTTAAAAGAAGAAGTGATGCAACACAGTGGTTAGGGTTAGATCCACCTGTCATAACTTTTTTGAAAATTTTATTATTCAAAAAAACAGGACTTTTGGTCAGCATTTGATATGTTATTTTGAATTAATTATAGTGGGAAATTATTTGCTTATAATTGCATTCTGTTTTTAGTTGTGTTATATACATCTTACCAACTTATTTGGAAACAGGGCTGTAGTTGCAGAAGGGTCTTTATAAATTCCATAGGGCTGCAAGTGAAGAAAAAGCTGACCCATCTGCATATAAGTCCTGTCTAGGTTGTTTATGTTAAAGTGTGACATTAAACCTGAATCACAAAAATAATACTGATCAA
>JACXGK010015062.1:0-10838 GCA_016801125.1 Novumbra hubbsi | reverse complement strand
CTCTCTCTCCTGTCCTTCACCCCAACCCTCCCCCCTCTCAGGAACCACATGCCTGGTGGCCCTCCTCTCTGATAAAGAGTTGACAGTGGCAAACGTTGGCGACTCGCGCGGTGTCCTTTGTGACAAAGACGGCAATGCCATTGCTCTGTCACATGACCACAAGCCCTACCAGCTCAAAGAACGGAAGAGAATCAAGAAGGCTGGTGAGCAACAGGGCATGTCCAGCCCTAAACCTTCCCATTAAGGATTCAACTTGTTTAACTGTTATGATGTAGCTATTCGAAATTGGGGCACAATTGCCTCTGCCAAATAAAACATTTAAAAGTAAAGAAAAGTATCAATGAATGCTCCCATGACCTTGAACTCAGATTAGTATCTTGGTGTTTTCTTAATGGCATCATAGCTTTAAATAGATCTGGGGTGCCTTTGATTGAGGAATTGCACTCAACTGAAAAAAAGCCTTAAGAATGTCCACAGAGCCCATTGGCTTGTGATGTAATGATCATAATTAGGCTGTTACGTATTTTCCTTCCTCCTTTGTGAATATGATTGAGATGGAATTGAGCCTTTAGTCAGATGAGTCACACATTGAGTAGGACTTATTCTTGGTGGCTATCCATAGCTCACCATTGCCATCTAAAGGTTTTTCGTGGGGGTTGTAGCTTAATAAAAGTCCTGCGAGTGAATTTGTTTACGGGAACTTTCCCAGGAATGACTCTTGACACTACCGGGCTGTAGTTGTCGCATCCAGTTACTGACCTAAATAAGACCCACTAATACGTTAATACCAGCTGCTTTGAGCGTTTACAACCTCTGACGTGCCATTATTATATTTAGCTATTCTGACGCAAGTTAAGTGTCAGGCAGGGCTGCTGAGGTCTATTGCGTTGTGTATACTGCATTCCGTTCCGTGGAATGATGTTGAACCAAAGTACACAATTTATTTTCTCCCTCTGCTTTCAAGGACTTCTACTGTAGTTGATTGAAATTAACAGATTTCCTCACTGGCTTAGCTGTACAAAACATTTCTTGGCACTTCAGTCCATCTGCTGTATATAAAATGCCATCTGTTTCCCGTTTTTTTTCCCCGTCCAGGTGGCTTCATCAGTTTCAACGGTTCGTGGCGTGTTCAGGGGGTCTTGGCCATGTCTCGGTCACTCGGCGACTACCCTCTCAAGAACCTCAACGTGGTGATCCCTGACCCCGACATCATGACCTTTGACCTGGACAAGCTGCAGCCGGAGTTCATGATCCTGGCGTCCGATGGGCTGTGGGATGCATTTAGCAACGAGGAGGCCGTACGTTTCATCAAAGAGCGGCTCGACGAACCCCACTTTGGCGCAAAGAGCATTGTCCTGCAGTCCTTTTATCGTGGGTGCCCGGACAACATTACCGTCATGGTGGTCAAGTTCAAAGGTGCTATTGGCAAGGCCGCAGAGCCGTAGACACCAACCAGAGATCTATATTGTAAATGAATATATGTATATGCATAGGTTTAAGTAAAATACAAAACAAGCCCACAGTTTTTGGAGCGAGAACTGTTTGTATCAAGTATATTTACAGAAACAAGCCGTTCAGCACTATGATGCAAACAGTGAAATGTACAGATCCATTTATTTACACTTCACCCGGTTGTGTTCTCAAATCCCTGTTACTTGTTTGTTATTAAACGTTTTTTTTAAATCACTAAATACCTGTTTAGTCAAGGTGGATAATGGTCTGTCATTTATAGATAATTGGCAATATATAAACACAACGTTTCGCCAGATCTGATCGCTTGCCTACTCCTACCCAAGTTAAGAGTCCGATACATTCTCCAGTGTGGCACCCTTTAAACCATTAACATGAAAGCATTACACTGTTAAGAGTATGTTATTGTAGGGAATGCCATGTTGGCCCTATGTATAATCTTATGTTGGCTAAATCTCAGTAAAAACAAGTATATTAAAACCATTCATATACCATTCATATACTGTAAGTGACTTATATACTGTAAGTGACTTATGATGGTAACAGGTTAGACTTCATTTTCATATTTAGTTGACACACAGGTAAAAATACAATACATTTCACTAAAAACCAGATAGGATTAGGTTTAACATACATCACATTTTAAACATATGTGGCTATAGAAGCGAATTACTCAAAGCTCCAAGCAGATTAGTCAAATATATTCTTCAAAAAACAATCAAAGCACAAAAACAAATTTGCGAAAAGCAGTTAACTTTTATATCATTTTGTTTATTTGATTCCCTGAAATCATGTTGGGTTAGCTCAATCACCTCATTTAGCTGTGACAACCCATATATTAATGTAGTTGGAGCCATCCCAAAAATACATGCCACCCAAAATCCTTATCAGTAACTGGCTAGACATACCTGGGTGCGTCTAAGTTCTCTGAATGTCCTTCTTGTATAGCACTTTAGTGGATTAACTAAACTCTGGGGTTTGGGGGTGATTGCTTCTTTTAAATTAATTCTGAGTAAATAATTGGTTGGCAATTTACTTATAATTTTGATTAATGGAATTTCACAAAAAGCATTTGCCTTTGGGTAAACCTTTAGAGCATAATATTTAAAGGGAGGATTATAATCGGTTTCAGTTAGCTGAAAGATGCTTTTCTTGAAGTATTTTTGTTAAAGATTTTTCCACTATTTGTTTTATTGAAATAGCCATTTATTCAAATAAAAAATATTTTAAACGGTTCAAATACAATCAAATACACAGCACTATTTATTTGATAACCTATACTTAAATACAAAAATATTTGAGCCCAACTCTGTGCATCATCATTACAAACAAGTCTTCAGTTTAATGTCACACCATGTTCTTTCATTTAAAAACATTGGCAATATTGCTTGCTACCCATGTACATTTAATAGTTTTTTACCTGCATTTGTAAACCCTCACATGACTGCACTGAGAGTTGCGACTGCATTTAAAAGGTCTGCAGTTTATTTGCACTATGTATCATTGATTCCTTTCCTCAATCATGCAGACAACCACTGATATCATCTATGCCTGTCTGTTGGTATCACCCTCTATGGTCAACCCTCGGTCCTGAATGTGTTGTACAACCATCTACCCCTGTTCGTTAAGGGATAGGTTCCACAAACGTTAATACCATGGATCCATTAAACTTCTTCATGTTATGTCAAAGTTTTTTGTAGTACAATTTATGGTACATAAATCAACCACTAATTAGTAGTTTCATAAGTGGGTATATATGTATCATGAAGGGGGTGGGGGGGGTTCCAGATAAAATCCCTGAGCCGGCAAATTGAAATATATTACTCTAAGGCAGTTAAACCTAATTGTTTCCAGGTTATTCCTGTAAATGAAAATGTGTTTTTAGTTAACTTAGCTGGTAAAATTAGGTTAGAAACATAGGACTAGTAACACACAATGCACGCCTCATTAGCTACTCACATTATATACACATTTATAAACTATTAATTAGTGGTTAATATCTGTACCTTAACGAAGCATTCTAATAAAGTAACATTATTGTCTCACGAGAGGTGGCATTGTAGCTGTTTGAATAGCCTACAAATCTTTATTCTGATCATTGGCAGCCGATTGTAAAGTGTTTTTATTTCTTTCTTTATTTGGACTAATGCCATTCCCTGACATATACAGTAAATGTAAAGAATAGACATTCGACAGTTACCTTTATGGGCCAGTTTTGCAGACACAGACTAAGCCAGTTCTGTAAATCTCCATTGATCTTGATTAATCTATGTCCGCTAATCTGATCCTATGAGTTTACTTTTTGCAAACCAACCCCAAAAAAACATTATGAAGATTTTGAATGACATATATACTTGTTGCCTTATTTTTTTTAATATCCATTTAATATGTTTATGTATACGCTTTTAAATGTGTTGCCAAAACAAACTCCTTGGCTTATACTTCTTAAAAATGTCATGCACACTGCATGTAAATACTGTATCTCATGTAGTATTGCATCACAGTTGTCGTACAATGAATGTACATACTGTTCCCCATGTTTATCAGCCCCCCCCCCCCCCCCCCCACACACACACATGTGTAATGAAGAAAGCAATGCACCAACTCCTTAGTTAATTCACAAAATAAGTATTTACTAGATTAGGATGTTTTTATGTGCTATATTTGGTTGTACATTCTTTTAAATAATATAATGAATGTTACCCAATGTTTTTGTGAAGTTTGTATTTCATTTTTTTCTTGAATTTAAGAAGCTGTAAAGATTAAAGATCAAATCAACCAATAAAAGGATAATGTAAATTATTGTAACATTGTCTTTTTTCATCTGTCATGGGAGATTGTTGAGTTGTCCATGCCGAGAATTGGGAGGGTAAAGCTTTATACATTTTTGGGTTATTTTTTTCCAAATGTTTGAATTTGAAATGTAATTCTTAATTAAGTGTATATTCTTAGCTTTTATTTGAAGTGGTTTCACCATTTAGAAGAGACAACACTTCTCATGTAGTTCTCCTATTTTGGGGCACTAAAGGTGTCAGGAACATTGTCTTGAAAGGTGATTCTTGTAAGTGAAGTGTGTTATGTTACATCATTGATGCCGTCATAAAAAAGCTGTCTAGTCTTGATTCTACCCATTGCAATTAACTTTGAATTCAACCATTAATCTGTCAATTATAAGTGTTGTCGCTGAAAGGATGGAAGATTTTAGCAGAACTACTGAGGCTAAACCAGTGGACGGATGAGACAAAGATAAACATTTACCAAATAACCGCTAGATGAACGTGTGGAAAAAATATCTTAGCAAAGCAACTCTGATTTATGGTAAAAGGTTTGTTATAGCTTTGGCATGTTCGGCTGGTACTGGCTCATGTGTCTAAATTGATGATTAACTGCTGACTGCAGCAGCAGAATGAATTCTGTGTGCAGAAAAACCTTGTCTGCTACCGGCAAATACCTCTAAACCCATTGGACAGCAATCATTGGATGGCATGGTCTTCAACCTACAGTAAGATAATGACCTCAAACATATTGTAATATTTCAGAAGGTTGTTTTTAATGCTTTTGCTGTGACAGTGCTGGCCTGGCATTGGGATATTAACGCTAACTATATTACGTAACCCTCTAACTGTACAGGTAATGCAAGTATGCATGACACTGGTCTAAAATTATTACTGATGCCATTCCTAAGAGACCTACTCAGGGGGGAAGACAAACCCCATCCATCCCAAAAAGAATGTTCCTGCTGACTGTGATACCCCAAGGCAGGTGTGACACCCTAAGTGGTACCATTGTAACATGAGACACTGAGTGGTTTTAACCCGCATCATCATAGAGACACGAAAAGCTTTACTGAAAAATACTTAAGTGACTTGCGACATCTTACCACAACCGGGGGAGGTGTTAGCTGCCCCTTCTGTTTACAGAAGCCATTCTGATTTGAACCCAGCCAGAGCTCGGAAACAGAAAAAAGCTCACAGAGCCAGGCTCATATTCACTCCGGGCAGGGCATCGCTGCGGAGCGGCAGCGACAACAACAGCACAAGCCAAGCCTTCTTCTCCCACACAACAGGACCTGTGTTCAGGCAGAACATGGGGCTACATGGGTCTAAGCTCCCCCAGCAGGCTCAGGTCGTGATGCTGGGCCTGGATGGTTCGGGAAAGTCCACCCTGCTCTATAAGCTCAAGTACAACGAGTGTGTCATCACGGTGCCCACGGTCGGCTTCAACGTAGAGATGTTGGAGATGGAGGCGAAGGGTCCCGGGCTGACCGTGTGGGATGTGGGAGGCCAGCAGAGGATGAGGCCACATTGGAGGCACCACTACCAGGGGACAGCCGCTGTGGTGTTTGTGGTGGACAGCTGCGACCGCCGGCGTCTGGAGGAGGCGAAAAAAGAGCTTCATAAGGTAAATTATTGGATAACAATTTTAGCCAATAGTAGGTATGTAAATACATTACAGGCGTCTTGTCATATTGGACTGTGTTTTCATGGTGTATGGTGTATCTGCTAATCTTTCGCGTTTAACCCGGCAGGTGCTGAAGAGTGTGAGTTTAAATAGGGTTCCTCTGGTGATCCTGGCCAATAAGCAGGATCTCCCTGGGGCAGCAAACCCACAAGAGGTCATTCACAGGTTAGACCTGAGGAGAGTGTGTGAACATAGGGACTGGTTTGTCCAGCCATGCTGTGGACGGACTGGAGTGGGCCTGGAGGAAGGGTTCAGAATGGTTGCCTATCTGTTAAAGATTTCCCTGAAACAGACTGAGGTGGATATAAAGAACACAGTAAAACAATTTCAACCTAAAACCATTACAATGAGGACCAAGAGACAAGATCTGGGACAAAGTTAGGACCAGCGTATAACCCCGTGGCTGGGTGTACTAATATCCAGTGGTTATGTTTAAACTCTTCAGAATGAATCAAGTTGAAGGCCCAGAATGACCTGTTCGATCATTCTGATTCACAGATACTCTGACAAGATTTTATTTACTAGAACTGACTTGGGACAACATATGACATGGGGAAAGGCCATTGTCTTACGTCAGATAGCGTGATGCTGCTTTTGGAAAATGATCCACATAATGATGCAATCTGATGTGAGACAATGGATAAAGCAATTGTTTTGCACATTTGATTGTCCTGTAATTTTAATACATTTGTGTTAACATCTGAATGTTCCTGTGATTGTTATTTATAAATATTTAAATGAAAAAAACACTTTAGTCCCAAAATGTTGTTAAAGGTCACCGAAGTTCAATGTAGAATTTTTTTTTTTGAATATTTGAGATATTAATGACAGAAATGCAATACATTTAGCCTACTCTGTTATTATGTTGAAAAATGTATCTGCTGTAAATACCGCAAGCAATCAAATTGGTTTAACATGATTATGACAAGTAAGCAATATGCAATATTTATAAACTTCTTTGGTTTAGAATGACGATTAAAGACATGGGGAATAAATGCAATTATTGGGAGATTTCGAAATAGTGTGTGATATGATATCTGTAGATAAGTGTGTCAATCATGTCCCAAAAGAGTGCTTCCAATGTATCAGGTTATATATTTTATATATAAAAAACTTATTTGGAGTGGCTCTGTAATAACATTTTTTTATATATATATATTTGAATGCATTTTTGTGCATTGCCCAGTTGGGTTATTTTTACAATTTATACTTGATAAGTGAGTTGGGGATATGTTGAGTGCAGAGCCGTATAGAGATAGCTCTGATTGACCGTATACAGAAAACCCACAGCGCAACCTAGCGAGGATTTACCGGGTGGTTACCGCTTTCACAAGACCAATGAATGAGCGACAAGGGGAATTCCCCACCCTTCTACGCGAGAGCGAGGCTACGTCGCTACCACCGGCATTCCCAGTATGCACCGCGGAAAGACCAGCAAAAGATAGTCCGGTAACTGAAAGGGCTGAGAAAAAGGAACTCAAACGGGATAACGTTAGCTAGCAACTAATTCATTTCAAACGGTTGTAAAAATAGCAAAAATTGCTAACATGGCTGACAACGAGAAACTAGACAACCAGCGGCTGAAGAATTTCAAGAACAAGGGCCGCGATTTGGAGGTAAAGAATTATAATTTCGTCGAGGGCTCCTTTTTCGTATGCGCTATTTTGTTGCTTGGGTTGCGCTGTGACGTCGTTCGTAATTTCCAGGATCTGGAACATAGCATCCAACCCAAATCAGGCCCTAATTTTGTCGTCAAATATATTGTGTCATTTTTTCCTATCCATCTAACCGACCTTTGTAAACTGGCAAAAAGTAACATTGACGTGAAACGCACCAATATAAAAGCTCTAAAGTTTGCAACATCAACCCGCTTGTTGGCTAGTTAGCTAACTTGATACTACTGTAACTAGGCCGTAACGGCACACTGACAAACATGCTGTTCTAGCTACTTAATGTTAGCTGTTAATCGACGGTCACCTGAAACTACCACGTTCGATGTTGTGGTTCGTTATTTTCATAGCAATATTTTCAGGGAGATGATTTTGTTTACCACACAAGATTCTTATCCCATTCCAGCGCTAGCGAGCTTTCTCACGGGTTTGGATAGCGCGTTGACTAGTTAGCTACAGTAGCTAGCCAACCAACTAAAATGTAACTTACCACCCACCCCTCCCCCGACAATACTTCATATGTATGTCATGATACTAATTTACACGTAATTCTAGATAATGTGTGTATATAACCCACCTAGCTAAGTAACAATCTTTGAAAACATGGACCTATACTGTACTTGTAAGTCAGTAAGATTTTGTAAATTGTAACGGTATGCTATTATCTAGCTAGCGAATATACGTTACATCCAAAGGGAACATTACGTAGGATGGACATCAACGACTATCCGTCCCAGCCAATCTAAATAGCTAGATATTTACTAAACTGAAATTAGCCACCCAAATGGATTGATCATGAAACTTTCAGTTTGTTCGCTGGCGTTTGTTACTTGCTATCATGTGTAGCTACCTAGTACAACTGTCGACACCTACTAGTTTCGCGTCCTAATCTGGGTCAGGGCCCTCAGAAATAATAACAAGAATACTTTCTCAACATCAACTGATGTTTTAAAAATGGCACTTCGACAGCATATTTTAGTAGAATGTTTTTAATAATATCCTTGTCATGTCAATATGGTGTTTACGTGATCTTCTGTATTACCACCATTTCGTAACAAGAACGATTACGAACAGAAACAATTGAGATGCGTTAGGTCTATGTAAATATTGTCAAAATGTGTTTGGGAGTTGGTGATTTCAGAGTGCATACAAGTTCTGTCACTTTGCCAGGGTTGTGGATTGAACTCATGAATATTGACTTACACAGGCTGTCATCTCGTCCTTTGTTTGGTATTGTGGACATTTGCCATGAAGTTGAACAAACAACCAGACACTTATCTAGTATTGGTGGTACTAGTTTATGGTATTTGTTTTCTCCCATTTAGACAATGAGAAGACAGAGGACGGAGGTTGTGGTGGAACTCCGCAAGGTAATCACTAGTCCTGTTACCCGTTATCCATCGCACCATATAGAAGTGCATTTCCAACAAGTTTTTATTGTTGTTTTCTTATGGGATGAACATTAGGTTGAGTTGTCTTGGGCCTTTCGTTACAGAACAAAAGAGATGAGCACCTGTTGAAGAGGAGAAATGTGCCCCACGAGGACGTCTGTGAGGACTCTGATGCTGACGGAGACTTGAGATCGGTATGTCCTGGTTGTCTCTCTGGCCTCTAATTTGCAAGGTGCTATTCTACATGTGTTCAGAGTGGTCCTCCCTTGATGTAATCACTAATGTGATGAGGATTACCGGGTGATTCGGATCTTCTAAAGATCCACATCCCGATCCAAATTTAATGGAAGGTGTTCTCTGGCTGTTAGAATAAAATATTCACAGATCATGATTAAAGCAGGATTAGTGTTAACTATAATACATTTTAAAATAATATATGTAGTTGACAATGTTTAAGTCTATGCTGCCATTCCTGACGTCCAGACTTTTTTTTTAGTTTTGTGCTCTAGTCAGGACTCCCAGCCCGCCCTCTTTGACCTGACTAGGCACTGCCACGGTGCAAACAAATGCATGACGATATAGCTGGCCATGATTGACATCCCTAAATAAATATCTTATTTAATCTTGCAGCAAAACACCTCTCTTGAAGCAATAGTACAAGTAAGTGTATCTTACTCTTACAGTTAAACGTTTTGAGACATTTCTTTTCGTCAGCTTTCCTTCAACCTGGTGTGATTTCCTGTGTGCTGTTACTTTTGCAGAATGCCACCAGTGACAACCAGGGAGTTCAGCTGAGTGCTGTGCAAGCAGCCAGGTAGGAACTCTCCCCTCCCACATTGGGGCCGGGTGGTTTCACGCTGATTGAAACCCAAACATGGTTTCAAAAGCCTATCTAGAATGTTAAGTGGCAAGATCTGGAGCAAAGCCAAAGAATTGTCTGGGTTTCTGGTAAACATGCTAAATGCTGCTTTGGGACTGTTATTGTCACCTGTTTTACATAGTCAAAATGAGATTGGGTTTTTTTACATGCTTGGAGCTTCATCTTGTAGTTGCAACCACAACATGATGTGACTGAGTATTTATTTTTATATGGATTTTATTTGAATATTTTCTCATTGTAGGAAGCTGTTATCTAGTGACCGTAACCCTCCTATTGATGACCTGATTAAATCAGGCATTCTCCCCATCTTGGTGCACTGTTTGGACAGAGATGACAAGTGAGTACCTCCTTTGTGTTCTGTTCTCTTTTTTAATTGTTTCCTGGAATGTCCCCTATGCGTTGCTGCATCCAATGTATTTTTTGAGATTATTTGATGGTGTCATTTGGGAATAAGTGCACAGATTTTCTAAATTGTGAGGATTTTCATGACCACCGATGGTTTTAGTTATGTACATTTCCTTGTTTCTTCAAAACCACTTCCTCTATTCCACCCCTGGCTTTTTTTGCACCCTGTTTCTTCCTCCATTGCCATCTTACTTGTTTCTTTTTCTCCAGTCCATCTCTGCAGTTTGAGGCTGCGTGGGCTTTGACCAACATTGCCTCAGGAACCTCAGAGCAGACCCAGGCAGTGGTCCAGTCTAGTAAGTAGCAGCTCTCAGTTACGGCCCTACCGTCACACCTCTCTGGAGCTACTAGGAGTTTCTGGATACGCTTGTGGTTAACCTTCCTGGATTGCACATGTTTTTTGGTGATAGTTGTCTGATGAATATTAATTAACTTGTGTTCTCCTGCAGATGCTGTACCCCTGTTCCTACGGCTGCTGCACTCTCCTCACCAGAATGTGTGTGAGCAAGCTGTATGGGCCTTGGGCAACATCATTGGTGAGTTCCTGCGTCTATTTCTGTG
>JACXGK010015061.1:0-10852 GCA_016801125.1 Novumbra hubbsi | reverse complement strand
AGCTAACAAGGAGCGTTCCTTCTTCCAGGCCCTGAAAGAGAAGCACGGTAGGCGCACCATCAGCAGTCTTTTTGCCAGGAAAAGCTGCCTCAATTGATATTGGGCTATAGGTGGCAGGTGTGCACAATGGGTAGAACGGTGGTAATATGGGAAGTGGCATGCCCAAGCCCAGAATGACATTGGAGTAGTCCGGGACGTGATCCCAACACCTTATTTGATGGGGGACGTTAAGGGACCTGGATAATGGCTAGGGGGGGTTGGCCCAAAAAAGGTTGAGAACCAATGCACTAGAACATGGGAACAAGTAACAGTGAATGAAATACAAGAATGTTCTACAAAATGGTAATCATTACTACTTACACTTTTGGTAGTATCTTTTACAAAGACACTGTTGAATTATGTTTGTCGGCTTCTAACAGCAACCCAAAAAAGCTGAACAACAAAAAACAAGTGGTGGTCCGGCACCCCCTCGTTATACACCAGCAGAGAGCTGGCCCTTGGGTTGAATGTGAACCAACCCATTATGGAGGGCAACCTTGGGGGCAGCTCTTCCTGAGACCCACATCCAAGCACCAGTAGAAGCAACACCTTCATTACAGGTAAATGAGCTTTTAGTTGTGCCGGTACACTGTAAAATAATGAATTGCTGCATTAAAGTATATTCCAAATGCTTAATCTTTTCAACCATGTTAACTTGATTAGTGATGAATTGCTTTAACTCAGTGAACTATTAAATCTAACTTGGTTAATATAAGAATATGGCCATGACTTACAGTTTTTACGGTGGTTCATTGTAATGACTGTTTTTCCCAATTTGTGCAGTTTTTTTTTTTTTACATGATACACCAACACTTACCTTTTTTCCAAGCAAGTGCTGGCTGAAGCGTGTGCAGTAAGTGGACTTACTGCAACACTTTGTAATGGCCATTTGTTTCCATTACACAGGACCGTGAAGAATCCCTCACAGATGATCGTCCTTTGGAGGAAGTACTTGTAAGTGCATAAATAACTTGACTTAATTTGAATATGCATGTACTTATTTCTTCTGACTGCAATGAGTTACAGGAGTCCACATCCATGGAAAGGCCCACAGAAGAGTCTGCACAGAGAAGTGATATAGAGGTGGGAGGAGTTGTACTTCAAAAAATGTGTGTTGCTTTAAACATGTATACCTTGTGTTCTCCACAAATGGCACAGTGTGACATCCGAGTCTTAAACTTAAAATAGGGTATTTATCCCTGACAAAGCAAAAATTAAGGAAGGAAATGGAACTTGACAACCTGAAAAAGAAGAAACTGGCACTTGAGATAGAGGTGCTTGAAAATTAACTACATAGTAAGTGCCAGTACAACATTTCACATTGTACTATTGTTGTCGGTACATAACAATATCTCATATTGCAGGCAAAAGATGACTGCGTACTTATCTTTGCAAAAACCTATGGCAATAAAACTCAAGGGACTACGCATATTGGTCTTGTCTTTTATTGACAATGATGTTCTACAGTTCTGTGTCATGCAGCTTTGCCACTAGGTTGGTCTAAGTGCACTGGCTGGAGGTAATCATCGGGCTGCACCTCCACCACAGGGGTCCTCTCCTTTTTGATGGTGGCAATGTTGTGTAGAATGGCACATGCAACAATAATGTCACAGGCCTTGTCAGGTGCAACCCTCAGACCTTTAAGACACGGAAATATTCCCTTTAGTGGCCAAAAGTAATTTAAATGCGTGTCCATGTAATGGCTAGAGCTGCATTGTATCGGGTTTGTGGTCCGGGTTTTGGGTCAGGGAATGGTGTCATGCAATACTGCCTGCATGCACTGCCTCGGTCTTCAAGCAGGATCCTGTCATAGTCACCTGTATAATGGAAAAATGCAGTTTTGTTAGGCCCATCAGAAATGTTAGTAACACTGTGACCTTGAGATGTACATCTTCCTTTACCACGTTTAAAATTCTTGCGTCATGGTAATAGTAATTGACCTGCACATTCATACTGTGAAACCCCTTTTGGTTCACAAAATCCCCTTCATTGGGGCCCGGTGGGGCCTTGATGGGAATGCGTGTGCAGTCTATGGCTTGGGGCATCTGTTGGCTTGGAAATACCACAAAAGCTCCTAAAAACAGCTTGACGCCGAAAGTTTTCCGCATCTGCAATTTTGTGAAGGAAAGTGTTACTCGCAAAGAATTGCAGGGGAATGCACAGTTTGGGCCGTGGTTAAAGCCCGACTGTGTTAAATATTTACTGTTTTCACTCAAAATCTCACGATACATGGCCCCATTCATTCTGTCCTTTACACGGATCAGTCATCCTGGTCCCTTTGCAGAAAAACAGCCCCAAAGCATGATGTTTCCACCCCCATGATTCACAGTAGGTATGGTGTTCTTTGGATGCAACTCGGCATTCTTTGTCCTCCAAACACGACGAGTTGAGTTTTTACCAAAAACTTCTATTTTGGTTTAATCTGACCATATGACATTCTCCCAATCTTCTTCTGGATCATCCAAATGCTCTCTAGCGAACCTCAGACGGGCCTGGTACTGGCTTCAGCAGGGGGACACGTCTGGCACTGCAGGATTTGAGTCCCTGGCGGCGTAGTGTGTTGCTGATGGTAGGCTTTGTTACTTTGGTCCCAGCTCTCTGCAGGTCATTCATTAGGTCCTCCCGTGTGGTTCTCGGATTTTTGCTCACCGTTCTTGTGATCATTTTGACCCCACGGCGTGAGATCTTGCGTGGAGCCCCAGATCGAGGGAGATTATCAGGGGTCTTGTATGTCTTCCATTTCCTAATAATTGCTCCCACATTTGATTTCTTCACACCAAGCTGCTTACCTATTGCAGATTCAGTCTTCCCAACCTGGTGCAGGTCTAATTTAGTTTCTGGTGTCCTTTGACAGCTCTTTGGTCTTGCCCATAGTGGAGTTTGGAGTGTGACTGTTTGAGGTTGTGGGCAGGTGTCTTTTATACTGATAACAAGTTCAAACAGGTGCCATTAATACAGGTAACGAGTGGAGGACAGAAGAGCCTCAAAAGGAGAAGTTACAGGTCTGTGAGAGCCAAAAATCTTGCTTGTTTGTAGGTGACCAAATACTTATTTCCACCGTAATTTGCATCCAACAATGTGATTTTCTGGATTTTATTTTCTCATTTTGTCTGTCATAGTTGAAGTGTACCTGTGATGAAAATTACAGGCCTCTCTTATCTTTTTCAGTGGGAGAACTTGCACAATTGGTGGCTGACTAAATACTTTTTTGCCCCACTGTATGTATTAGAAATACCATACTATCATCAGAGTAGAATAATTGATCCTGCTTCGAACCAGCTGTCTTGAAATGCACATTATTTTTTTTAAAATAAATTACAAATTATTTACACATTTTCTGTCCTGAGGGTTAGCTGACTACCCCACTGACAGATAATGACATATAGTCTAGTAGGGGTGGGGTGGGGTTACCTAGAAATTGTTCCCACCTACTTACTGCCTGTGAGAGGTGTGAAAGATATGTCTTTCAAGGGGGTTAGCTCTGCTTGTTGTTTTATGGTGTACCAACAAAAGTTTACAATCTGAACTTGAAAAATGACTGTGCCCCCAGAGTTGGGGAGGACTTGTTGTAGTAATATAACTAATACTGTATAAGTGTTACGTTCCCCTTTGTTTATGAGGTTGTGTTGTGGGTGTGAGAGCCTGATTGGGTGTTTGTGTGGTGGTGGTGAGTTTGGTTTGTTTGCAGATTGCAGATAACGAGATGGGAGGAGCTACTGGGCCACTGAAGGGGCCACACCTGTGTCCAATTAAGAGGTCATCCTATAAAGAAGAGGAGATTGTGTTTGCTCAGCCCTGGAAGAGGCTGGAGAGGCTACACTTTTGCTCTCCTACGTTATAGTTATTGTTTCTGTTTCTACTGCAATCCTCTATTATGTGTACTACCTGTTTGTCTACCCCTTAGGAGAAGGGTCAGGTAAGATACCCTGGGGTTTACACATGCCCATAGATAATCACTGTTAAACACATTAGGTTAGATACGAGCGGGTGTCACCCACTGTTTCTTGTAGCAGGTAGGTTAGAGGTGCGGCAGGTTATAGTTTGTTAGGCAGGTAAGGAGCAGGGAAGAATAGGGTTGTTTTTGGTTTTATTTCATTGCTTTGACCCCGTTCGTTCGGCCCTTCTCCTATACCTTCCGTTAGTGGTATGTTTGTATTGTTGTGTATGTATATATGTATAATGTGTATGTATGTATGTTAATCACTATTGATAACGAAAATATATTCCCAGTGAGGGAAGAAAAAAACACAACCTACTTGTCTATTCTATTATTCTTTCAGTCACCCACCTATATAGGGTTTTGACACCGGCCGTTGCGTTCCCCCACCAGTTAGGTACCATCAAGGAGGTGGGCACGATACAATAAGCCTGAGGGGTATACTACGAAAGGAGTTCATCTACTGAGATTTAACTCAGGGTTATCAAAGATACTCTGGGTTGACAAACTCTGATTCCTTATGTTAGTGTTAAACGTTACAATGACTAGGAGTAAGATGTTTGTTAGTTCACTCAGCGTTAACTTCACTCGAGTGTTTGCATATTTTGACATGCCGCTGTAATCCTTTTTAAATGGAAACACATCCAGTAGTCAGCTCTTGCATAACTGTAAACTTGGAATTAGGATACACTAACACTTACTCACAGAACAGTAAAAATTATTAAACAGTTCAAGTAAAAGAACCAAATATCTGTTGAGAAAACAACATTCTTGCTCTTGTGATATTGCTTAGCTATATAACTTCCAGTGTCAACATTCATGCTCTTGATAATTACAAACACTTTTATGAAGAAAAAAAAACACAAGGCTGTTTATGCTATCTTATTATATTGGTAGTTGTGGCTGAACTTGTTGTGGTAATATTAACAATTGGATGTATTAATTGATCATACACTGCTTACATGTTGTAGAAGTCAGAAGACTTCTCAGAGTTCCTATCAGAGAATGTTCACACATTAAAAGTCTTACAAAAAAGCAATCGTCTTTATTAATACAGATATATATACCCGGAGATCAGATTTCACCCTCTAGCCAGAGCAAAACGAAAAGATCTTGTTTATATGGAAAGTTTCCCCGCTCCCTGTCTCTTACAGAAGATCTCACTAAACATGACTCAGGTGTATGTGTGTTCTGTTGTGTGGCTCTCGTTGTCTAGGAGTGGGCCATCTGGCGACCTTGAGTGCGATGTTTTGGCTTGTTCTGCTCCTCTCGCTCCTGGGCTCCCCATCAGTATCAGTATGTGCGTGCGTGTTTAAGCTCTGTGTAAGATAGCGTATTTTACTGAGCACAGTGTCCTCGCCTCAATCTCGGACCATCTCGGCCATGGACCTATAATGTCTACTTCATCCGTATAATATTAAACTTACCCATAACTAAAATATCATTACATATTTCACACTGTCAACAGTATAATACTAAGCTAAATCATCAATGAAGAAACATTCAGATTTCACAATGTCCAACTCTGTTGTTGCATTAAGAGAGCAAAGGAATGTTGGGGTCATGAAGCTAGGAGAGAGGATCTGATCTGTGTTTGTTGGTGACACCTATCTGTATGCTAAATCCTGTAAATGCACTGTGCCCATCTGTACTCCTTATCACTGTTCTTGTTCATTGATCTATAAGAATTTGGCCATGAGGGGGTGATACTTCCACCCTGAGTAGGGGCTACTGGGGCACCTGGATAAACACAGGACAGGGGGAGAACAGATTGGGGTCAGGAAGGGAACATTGTTTTGACACACCCCTGGACTGGATTATACCAAATGGATATGCAAATAACCTGAGTGTATAAGAATGTATGTAACTTTGGAATTGGCAGAGATGCTTCCCTGTCACTCTGGGTGATGGGGAACCAGACTCTCCTTGCAAGTGTATCTTTAGTTAACTGTTAATTGTGCTAAAGACTCTTTGTTATTCTTACCTGCAATGGTTAAAAACTAGATCGTTTAGGTATAAGAAAATTGCCTTAATAAACTGCAATTAATTAGCTAGCTAGCTACAATATGTATATACAGTGGGGAGAACAAGTATTTGATACACTGCTGATTTTGCAGGTTTTCCTACTTACAAAGCATGTAGAGGTTTGTAATTTTTATCATAGGTACACTTCAACTGTAAGAGACGGAATCTAAAACAAAAATCCAGAAAATCACATTGTATGATTTTTAAGTAATTCATTTGCATTTTTTGCATGACATAAGTATTTGATACATCAGAAAAGCAGAGCTTAATAATTGGTAAAGAAACCTTTGTTTGCAATTACAGAGATCATACGTTTCCTGTAGTTCTTGACCAGGTTTGCACACACTGCAGCAGGGATTTTGGCCCACTCCTCCATACAGAGCTTCTCCAGATCCTTCAGGTTTTGGGGCTGTTGCTGGGCCATATGGACTTTCAGCTCCCTCCAAAGATTTTCTATTGGATTCAGGTCTGTAGAATGGCTAGGCAAACTTCAGACGGGCCTGGACATGCGCTGGCTTGAGCAGGGGGACCTTGCGTGTCCTGCAGGATTTTAATCCATTACGGCGTAGTGTGTTACTAATGGCTTTCTTTTTAGACTGTGGTCCCAGCTCTCTTCAGGTCATTGACCAGGTCCTGCCGTGCAGTTCTGGGCTGATCCTTCACCTTCCTCATGATCATTGATGCCCCACGAGGTGAGATCTTGCATGGAGCCCCAGACCGAGGGTGATTGACTGTCATCTTGAACTTCTTCCATTTTCTAATAATTGCACCAACAGTTGTTGCCTTCTCTCCAAGCTGCTTGCCTATTGTCCTGTAGCCCATCCCAGCCTTGTGCACGTCTACAGTTTTATCCCTGATGTCCTTACAGCACTCTGGTCTTGGCCATTGTGGAGAGGTTGGAATTTGTTTGAGTGTGTGTACAGGTGTCTTTTCTACAGGTAACGAGTTCAAACAGGTGCAGTTAATACAGGTAATGAGTGGAGAACAGGTGGGCTTCTTAAAGAAAACTTAACAGGTCTGTGGGAGCCGGGATTCTTACTGGTTGGTAGGTGATCAAATACTTATGTCATGCAATAAAATGCAAATTAATTACTTAAAAATCATACAATGTGATTTTCTGGATTTTCTTTTTAGATTCCGTCTCTCACAGTTGAAGAGAGGAAAACCTGAAAATCCGCAGTGTATCAAATACTTGTTCTCCCCACTGTATGTGGAGTGACATTAGTCAAATTTCACGATATTATCATACCTTCTGAGTACATATTTTATTATTTTTGCTGTCTTTCTTTGACCAGCAATTTTAAATAGTTTGCTGGGCAGCGCTTCTCTTCATTTTCTGAGAGCTGCTACCTGTGCTCCAAAATCTGCAGTCAAAGCGCTCAGCTCTGTTTTGAGGGAAGCGTGAACATTTGCAAGGCAAAATTGGGCATTACCAATTTGTGCAATGGAGGGGGTCTTGAATATTTTTGTCAGATTTATTATGACAAACTCACATTCAATGAGGAACAAAAATATTGCTACAAAATTGTTATCATTTAGAATATTAGAAGATATTTAGAGGATAGAAATATTTGGGGGGTTGCAAACTACGCCCCTGGTTGCAGCGCATTGACAACTGTACATTTGTAAGAAGTGTTCTTGTAATATGTTCTCTATGTTGTCCTACGAACTCTACTTTTATGTGAAATAGGATGGAATGACATGCAAAGCTTTCCATATAAATATGTAAATACTAATACTAATAGGATTTCCTGTTAGTAATATTATTAAATAATAGCCTACACATATGCTGCATCTCTGAAATTGACCTATTACTGTTTGAGAACTAAGATCTAAGTAAGATCCCTAAAGCACTTCATTCAAACAATCATTTCAGCTGCAACCCCAGTGAAAAGCTCACCTGGCAACAAGTCAAGTTATGTGTATTAATAGTTCTCATCAGTCATACACAGTACAGACGTGGTATTAGAGCTGAGGAATATTATCGTCTCTACGATGTGTCAAGTCCTGG
Organism: Novumbra hubbsi; assembly: GCA_016801125.1. Taxonomy (NCBI): domain Eukaryota; kingdom Metazoa; phylum Chordata; class Actinopteri; order Esociformes; family Umbridae; genus Novumbra; species Novumbra hubbsi. Next base: position 2,840 of record JACXGK010015061.1, on the reverse strand, counting down.
CTGGGGGGCCTCTGGCCATCTTTATGGGCCTGGGGCTCACAGTCAGGACCTGACACATTCTAGATTGTTCTCCCCAATCAGGGGCACCTGTGTATGGTGGTCTCTGATTGGGGGGTGTATTTAAGTTCTTCTGTTTGTTAGTTCTGAGTTCACAAACACTGCTATACATGTGCTGAACAGTGCCACAAAATCCAGAATAACAGATTTTGAACATCCATCGCCACAGACTCTGCTCATTATATTTGTGATGACTGGCTGTTTAATTCACAAACTTTTACGAAAGCAACACAGGTTTTTGCTAAATGTTATTTCAGAGTGAATAATCAAATTTTTACAACTAATTTCATTTGCATCAAATGCAGCCTTTTAAGTTATATTACAGTCCACGTTATAAACTGTGTTTTAGACTGTGCATTTTCTGTAATAAAGCTGCTACAGAAATCTGTTCACAATTTCAAAACTTTATTTTGTGTTTATGCAAACAATAACTCCTACTGCAACTAATGTACAGTTGAGGGGGATACTATTGATCTGCTCAAGCCAGCATGCCTCTTGTCTGACTCTCAGATAGAGGAAAGAGTGGAAATCATAGAGTTCTGTGGATTAATCACTGCTGATGACACAATGGAACAGCTTTTCTCTTTATTTTTTGCATAGGATGACTTGGGTGAGGATGTCAGCCAGGTCTGATACACACATACAGGTTGACCCATTTCATAATTTCTACAGTAGTTTCATGTCTATTTCACAGTGACTAACATAGGCTAAAACTAGTAGGCATGAGCTGATATTCCCAGTCATACATCTATTGAATGAGAATTAACCTTCAACAGAACAAACCTTTGGTCAGTTGGCGATTATATGCATTATAGTCAGAGAAGCTAAGTTAACCACTCTCCCCACCCATCGCAATTGTCTCTCAGGCCTCAAACAGAACCAAAAGAGTAGCTTTCTGCTATTAAAATAATCGCTTATAATTGCAATATGTAACACTAATAATGCTGAATCCTATGTCATATTTCTTCTCTAAATGTGTTTTGCTTTGCAAACTGGATTTGACAATGTGCAGTCACTCTATAAGCGTATGCTTGAGCTCGACTGCCAGAAAAAAAGAAACTTCAACTGGAAATATAAAAACTGGAACGTGACAAAAAGGTATTGCTGTACATTGACCATCCTTTAATCAATATGTCTCTACTATCTGTAACATTTTCCTTAAAATGTTAAGAAAAGGGAGAATCCCAAATGCATAAATCAAAATAATAATTTCACGTGCTGTCAGAGGTGTGTTAGGAAGTGGACCAAAACGCAGGCGGTTGGCTACAGATGCTCTTTATTCTCCTTCGGGGATACTAAATCGTAGGAGCGTACTGACTACAACCGTATACACATAACAGGAACAATCACGGACACAGACAAGACACACAGGGGATTAAGTAGCCAACTACATTAGATGCAGCTGGCGGGTAATCAGGAAGGGTGCGTTCACGAGACGTGGGAAAACAGGACATACGAGTACGATGGCACCTAAAAGGCCGGCGACGTTGAACGCCGGGGCGCTACACGATACGGAGAAGGCACGGCATCAGGAGGCGCCGTGACACGTGCCTTGTTATTGGGGGAAATAATTATTTGTGATGGCGTCTCTGACAGCTCTTCCAGTTGGGTGATTCAACGTCACTGGGTCCACTATATTTGGTGGCATCGGCAGCTGGCATGGTGCTCTTTCTTTTTTAATGGGGGTAATGTTATGGAACACCACACATGCTGCCACCACCTCACATGCCCGCTCCAGACGCACTCGCAAGCCTTGCAGACCAGAAAAGCATGATTTGATGACCACAAATGTCATCGTAATCTTGACCCTTGTGTTGCTCTGAGCCACATTATATAAAATTGTTTCCCTTGTTTTGTGGGTCATGATAGGGGGTCATCAGGTAACACAGACACGGGTACCCTCTTTCCCCAAGCAGCAGGCCAACAAAATGCCTTTGACCCCTCCTATGCTCTGGCATAAAAGGCTTTGTAATCATTGAAGATTGCTAGGAGAAGGATTGTTTGGAGACTGGATGGTTAACATCGATGGACTTGTGCTAATGAAGAAGGAATCTCCCCTGACTTGAATAGCTCTTCATTTGTTTTTGGACAGGAATCTAACACATTATGTTGTCGGCAGGATGGAAAAGAATTACCAACACAACTGAACAGTGAGTAATACTACACCATATAACGAACGTAACTGCTATATATCACACCAAAGCCTGTATTCTTACAGCATTGTGCTGTGATTCTACACGTTAAAGAAAAACACTATATCAGAAAAGAACGAGTTGTCAGGGTTACACCCTGACTCACCTCCAACTGTGGCCCTGGCGCACCCTCTAATGGCCGTGTGTTGAGTTATTGTGAGGGGACAGCAAATTTACACTGTTATACAAATATTTACAAAAATGTAAAGGGTGTACTTACTTTTGTGAGATACTGTATGTTTATTTTGGATGGGGCTGAATTTGAATTGGTATTATTGGTATTAAATGGTATTTAAAAGTCTTCAATTTAACTTGTTGAAACCTACAGAAACCTTAGAAAGAGGTTGATTTTATATAGAATGGCACAAAACCCATGTCAAACCAAACTCCATTAAAAAAACTGCTAAATTAATTCTGCCATAATATCCCAAAAATTACACTGCACAATTTGTGGCCTGTGTGAATGTGATACATGTGCAACATGTTTCCAATTCTTGTTAAATTAGGCTTTGAATGTTAAATTGCTAACTGTTTTTGATTGGCTGCATTTTGTGATGCATAGTTAAAATTTGAATGTTACATTTCTAGATT
>JACXGK010015060.1:0-10862 GCA_016801125.1 Novumbra hubbsi | reverse complement strand
GTGTGTGTTACCTATAGTATCAGTCTCTCCAGACAGCTGTATACAATAGTGTGTGTGTGTTACCTATAGTATCAGTCTCTCCAGACAGCTGTATACAATTGTGTGTGTGTGTTACCTATAGTATCAGTCTCTCCAGACAGCTGTATACAATAGTGCGTGTGTGTTACCTATAGTATCAGTCTCTCCAGACAGCTGTATACAATAGTGTGTGTGTGTTACCTATAGTCTCAGTCTCTCCAGACAGCTGTATACAATAGTGTGTGTGTTACCTATGGTATCAGTCTCTTCAGACAGCTGTATACAATAGTGCGTGTGTGTGTGTGTGTTACCTATAGTCTCAGTCTCTCCAGACAGCTGTATACAATAGTGTGTGTGTTAGCTATGGTATCAGTCTCTCCAGACAGCTGTATACAATAGTGCGTGTGTGTTACCTATAGTATCAGTCTCTCCAGACAGCTGTATACAGCGGTGTTCCAGCTCCTCCACTCTGTCCTTCAGGTCAGCTTTCTCCTGCATCAGAGAGGTGAAGCGTCTCTGCAGCTGGTCCATGGCAGAACGCAGTGCCTCATGGACCTCCTGAGGTACACCTTTTGAACCGGAGCATAAAGAAAACAAGGAGGATGTCAGAATCACGGAGAACTGGCAGGGTTTTGAATAGGATCATTTGCAGATCCTATTTAGCATTTAGCATGCATATATATTTTGGAAAAATATTTGTATATCAATTCCATGTCCTGACGTCATATATTTTGGGGATAGATTACATGTCCTAACATCCTCCATCTTGTATTGAGTATGTGGCTTTAAGAGAGATACTTGAGAGGCTTTATTCTGTAAGTTTACACAAATTCTACTTCTAATTGGTCAAGACAGGTCGAGGGCGGGCACTGTGCCATATAAATTTGCGTGTGACTTAGAATCTGTGTCTTTTCTTGGGAAAACTTCCTCCAGGCTGGTTCTTCTCTGTAAACCACCATGTAGGTTTCCTACAGTTGCTTTGCATAAATTGGAATGAAGTTGACTTATCCCACGGACCTAGAGAAGTGTACGTTTTGAATTAACCACTTTAGTTCCAACAAACAAACACACCTGTGTGTTGAATGTGGTCCTCATGACAGTGACCATGGTCATCATGGCTGTGTTCATGGTCATGACTGTTGTCCCCTAGACAGTGACCATGGTCATCATGGTTGGGTTCATGGTCATGACTGTGGCGCTTCATGGTGTGTTCAGCATGTAGTCTCCTCTCCTCCTCCAATCTGCTCCTCACCTCATCTCTCTCAGCCTCTACCTGTGCCACAGCACTACGCACAAACTCCTCCTAACAGACAGGAGGAGACGGGAACACACAGGAGTCAGGAGAACACAATGGTTAGCTGAGAAACGCGCCAGCCTTTAACAACACTACAGCTCGCTGTGTCGCGTGTGCTCGCCTCACCATCTCCTCGCGGCTCTCAAAGTCTTCTGGGATGGGGATGGAGGACTTGTGTGGGCTGCTGGGCAGGGACTGGTCCTTCAAGCCCTCCCCCTGGTCCCTGGGGGGTGTGGCCAGGGCCGAGCTGTTCAGCAGCTCTGTGACCTCAGCTTTCAGCTGCTCGTTGTCTCTGGACAGCTGCTGCAGCCTCTCCTGCAGGGGAAGACAGAGGGTTCAACAACAAGCAGGCCTGGGCGGCAGGAACAGTCCACCATGGGAGTACATGTCTTCGCCAACCCTGACCTGGTACTGTTCCAGCTGTTTGTGGCTCGTCTCCAGCTGAACCCGGCCCTGGGTCTCGTCGTGCTGCAGTCGGTCCATGAGCTGGCTCTGCTGCAGGTACTGTTTGTGGAGCTGCTCCCGCTCGGTGGCCAGGGCGGTGTAGCCGGCAGAGTACTGCTGGAGGTGGGCCACGATCTGGCCCCGCTGATCCAGAAGGGCCTGGTACTCCTCAGACTTCAGCTCCAACTGGGGAAGGAGGAGACCTGTTACGGTCTGTGTGTGTGTTTGTGTGCGGGAGGGTGTGTGCGTGAGGGCGTGTGCGTGTGTGCGTGAGCGTGTGTGCGTGTGCGGGAGGGCGTGTGTGTGCGGGAGGGCGTGTGTGTACCTGCTCCTTGACACTGTGCAGGTCTTCCTGTAACTGTCCCATTCTTCTTCCCAGCTCCTTCTTCACGTGATGCTCGGACTGCAGGGCTGTGGTCAGCTCCATGTTCTCATTGGTCTACCGGGACACAGACATCTCCATCAGAAGAATAAATGGACTCCAAAAGGGATTATCTTCACACCAAACACATTTATAATGCAAAGATCACCTCATCCGCCACTAGTATTAACTGGGACAATAATGGCCACTTATGGGTCCCAGAACAGTCAGCAACCATCAGGTGACCATCAGAGGTGATAAGTTGAGGGAAATACTCAGTGGTCAAATGTCTTTTTTACCATAATAACTGCATTTCCAGGAGTCTAAATTGGAATTCTAGAAGAGACTTTGAGAACTTGGGAACTGGGTCATCTTATATTATTAGCTGAAAAATGCTGATGTACAATCTGTGTTCTTCCAAGGGTCCAGTGAACTCATAAGGTCAGTTGAAGTGGAAATGTCATGTCTTGAACCCTAGCCTTAAAATATATCTAGGAATTCAGCCGACAAAGTCCTAATTCCCCCGTGGTACGCTGAGGACCTTACATATTCCTAGTTATGTGGATTTCATACGATATCTTGGCAAGGAAAATGTGCAGTCAGAAATGCAGGGATGCCAATAATTGTGCCGGATGGAAAGTCATGACAAGAGGAAAAAGGCTTCACCAGTTTGACAAAGCCGTTCTGCAGCTCGGCCAGCTGGTCCTTCAGAGTGCGGTTCTGGGCCAGAGCCCGGCTGATGGTGGCCTTGTCGCTCTGGACGTCCTCCAGCATGCGTCTGCGGTCCTCCACCTCCTCCGCCCCTCGCGCCACATGACGCTCCAGTTCCAGGAGGCGGGACTCCTGCTCCGAGCACATACGACTCAGCTGCCCGTTGTCACGTAGCTACAGCAGGAAAACAGTGGTGTCGGTTCCCGTCGTGTCACCGTTCCCGGGCTTCAGGCAGTGAGAAATGATAGTCGGGCAGAGAGTGTCGGGTGGAGAATCACCTGAGCTTGGAACTGCTGGTCGAGGGAGTCTCTCTCCTGCTGTAGACTGCGGAGAGCCTCCTGGAGGGCCAGTTCGTTCTCAGAAGGCCCAGGTGGCTGGTGTTCAACCTGGGCCTCCCTCTCCTGAGACATGAGGGCTAGGGTGGAAAAAGGGAGGAAAATCTGTTTTAGATGGGAGGGTCAAAGCAAGAAGATCTTTCTGTGTCTCTTCAGGAACCACCCAGCAGCAGGCTCACCAGCAGCACGTTTCAGGTCTGTGATGTGGGATTCTAGCTCCTGGACCTGGCTGATGCTCTGGTCCCTCTCCTCAGCTACAAGCGTCACCTAAAAGACAAACACACACACACAAAATCAACCCTGAGTTCAAGTGTTTCTAAGTTCGGCTGAAAGGCCCTGTAGTGTGTCAGCATGCTGTACCTGAGAGAGCAGCTGTTCAGTCTTGTCCTTCCAGACACGCCCCTCCTCCTGGACCTGCTCAGCGTAGCGGTCTCTCTCCGTCTGCAGCTGGGTCATGGACTCCATCAGCTGTAAATGACCCCAGAGGGGAACGTTAGCGGCGTGGGGCTGGAAGTTCCTTCATGTGTTCATACTGAGGAGGAATTCCTCCCACACCACTGTGAAACCTGAGACGTTTCGAAACCCAACCTGAAGCCAAAGCTAACCAAGAAAACCTAACATTTGTGTCTACACTTAACCTAGGCCCAATGCCTCAACGGAAATGACCAAACCTAAGAGTAGCCCCACATCTAACACTATGCTCAGATGTGCTGTCCGAAACCTCATTTAGGACAGATTTTACAGATGTAATTATCTTTGTGGGGACCCAGATCCCCATGTTAACACATAAACCGGGGTCATGCACACACACACACACACACACACATCTAACCTGAGAAGCATGAGCCTCAATTTGGAGTTTCTCCTCCAACAGTAACTGAATCTGATGATTGGCACTGGGGGGTCCAGAATGACTGGAAAACTAGGGAAAAAAAACAGAAAATGGCAAAGGTAGTTCTGACTGGGACCCCCCACGACAGACGACTCATTTCCTTAAATTGCTCTGCGGATTTTCGGTCCACATTAGCATCCACATTCTCCTCACAGTACCTGTTGCAGCATGTCGTCAGCCATCTCCAGCCTCTTGTGGAGATCCTCTAGGTCCACCTTCAAGGCGTTGTTCTCGCTCACCCTCAGCTTAAGCTGTTCGGACAGCTCTGAACTCTGCTGCCTCGTCTCTTCACTGACACCACTGCCGAGGCAGACAGAGGGTTAGGGTTTAGGGACAGCAACTTTGACTTTACTTACAAAACATACACACATTGTAAATTGTACTGGAGGTAAAGCCCTAAATCGTACAATAACCTTTACCGCAAAAACACCTAAACCTGACCCTAACTGCCTGCTCACAGATGACAGGCATCTCTAGTCCTGTTGTACACACAGAATTAGCCACGTGTATATACACACACAGAAGGTGAGGAGTACAACAAACTCCTCTCCCCATCTAAACCACACAGACAACATGATACAAGGGCCAGCCAGTGAGCGGCACGAAGCATAATTATACTTACTTTAGCCTGAACACCTCCAGCCTCAGGCTGTCTCGCTCCTTCTCTAATTAGACTTACTTTAGCCTGAACACCTCCAGCCTCAGGCTGTCTCGCTCCTTCTCTAATTAGACTTACTTTAGCCTGAACACCTCCAGCCTCAGGCTGTCTCGCTCCTTCTCTAATTAGACTTACTTTAGCCTGAACACCTCCAGCCTCAGGCTGTCTCGCTCCTTCTCTAATTAGACTTACTTTAGCCTGTAGACCTCCAGCCTCAGGCTGTCTCGCTCCTTCTCTAGCTCTTTGTTTTGCTGCAGAAACAAGAGAACAGCACTCTGTTAACTGTGTGACCATGTGTGTTACCTTCTCAGGCTGTTTCTGTTAACTGTGACTACAGTAGGTTGATGTCTTAAACCATGTGTGTGTTACCTTCTCAGATTGTTTCTGTTAACTGTGACTACAGTAGGTTGATGTCTTAAACCATGTGTTATGTCTTAAACCATGTGTGTGTTACCTTCTCAGACTGTTTCTGTTACCTGTGAGTACAGTAGGTTAATGTCTTAAACCATGTGTGTGTTACCTTCTCAGACTGTTTCTGTTGTGTGGAGACAGAGGACAGGGTTCTCTCTAGCTCAGAGATTCTCTGCTTGGCGGCCTGAAAACGACTGCTCAGCTCCTCAGCTTCCCCTACAAACGCAACAAAAAACAAAGACACATTAATCAACATTCTCCCAAAGAATGTCACTCTCACATAAACACACACCAGTAATACCAAAACATAGCACATGCTAGAAAATGGTTCCTCTAAGGAAATGTTCATATTGGGTGAGAACACAAAAACATCAGAAAACAAACATCTAATTCAGCCGTCCTTGTGTCTGTATTAGATTTTAGTTTTGTAGTATGTAGTTTTTATGATTGTAGTATGTAGTTTGTTTCAGACATTTCGGTTTTGTTACAAGCAACATTTTTGTCAACCCATTGGAAGATTATTTTGCTAAATTTAAGCATTTTCCCCATGTTTTTCTGCAGCACGTTATTTAAGACTGTCACAAATATACAAACACTCCATCCATTCATAAAAACTTACATGCAAGTCTGACTAGGGCTAACCCCATTCTAAGATTTATTTTAGTCGAGTAGTCAAATACCCACGCAACACCTGCTTGATTCCCAGCTGTCTCTACTACCAGAGCTCTCCAGTGTGAAGTAATGCATTCACATGACCCGGCCTCGATGGCTTAGCCCATCAATTAAAAGACAGTCCTAAAACAGTAAGTTAGCCTAGTATATACATCCTTACGGAGACCTGCAAACTGAAGTATCTTGAGCAAAGACAAAACAAATGAAAGTACTGCAGCACAGCCAATCATCCGGTTACATTTGGAGTTGCTGAATAAAACTCATAGGTGCACACATGAACGTCCGGCAGACGACAAACACAGTTCTGCATGCAGATAAAGTGACACTGGAGAAGCAACGAGGAGACTTGAAAGGAGTCACATGTACTGGACATGAATTGGGGATTTTTCTTTATTTTATCCAAAAGGCTATATTTATTTTTCTATGTTTAAGCAAGTTAAGAGTATTGTTTACTGCACAGTTTAATGTGGATTGAATAGGCTAATGTCTACTCCGATAGTATAGTCAATGTAACAGCGGCTGAATACATTTCACAAAGTTCCATCCAATCACATTAGCAGGGGAAGAGCAATAAGACCAAATGATGCATCACTTGTGTGGCTCAACCCAGCCATGTGCATACAGACAGTCCAACAATTAATTTTGAACTCAGGGTAATGTCATATATTCCCTGGGATTCCCAGTTAACGGTATCCTATTTCACACAGGGTACAGACACATACAAACCTGTTTTCTGTCGGGCAGCCTGTTGTGTGTAGGACAACGCAGTCTGCAGCTCGGATTTCTCTGACACCAGGATGCCAATGGTCTGGATGTGGACCTGAGTAAGACAGACCAAAAGGCTGGTTAATGAAGCCTCACAAAATAGCAGGAAATACCATAAAGAGAAACATTTATGGAATCACAAAATGTTCTGTATCACCTCCATTATGTATTGGAAGTACAGGTAAAGCTTTAATTTAACAATTAAGAGAATCATCCCTGGATCAATACAATAACAACATGAAGTGACTATAAAACAAATACCACATCCGGAAACAAACATAGGAAATGGGGCCTTTGTTTGTGAGGTTTAAAGCAACAAAGAAATCCCATGACAGAATCATTTAAGGTAACACCTCACCATCCAATTAAAAGTCATATGGGAATGTGCATTGTTTTGTAGATGTATGAGGCTGCAATTTCAAATAATTTAATTGTAACATACTGTATTGGCTTATGCACATAGCACATGCATCTTCTATTATAAACCATTACCAACTGCATAGAGGCGATACCCATTCATTCATTCATTCTGCATTTTCTTCATTGGAGAAATATGATGTTTTATAAATGTTATAAGTATTCTCTAACAACTGCATTAAAATTGCTCTACAAAGCTTAAGCCTCGGTTGTAACCAAGGCTAAAGCACAAAGAGATATAGATCGGTATAAAGGACACAATCCATGGACCCCTGAGCAATGGAAAAATTTTAAATGGCCTGTTGAGTCATCCATCACCCCATTTCCTAAATCAGGATGGATTTATTTTGGACAAAGGGTTAGAAAACCCACACTGATCTGATCAAACTAAACCCCAGAAATCGGTGACAGAGCGTTCCCAGATTTTTACCTGGAGTTGCTCCCTCATGGTTCCTTGCTCCCTCACGCACTTCTGTTCCAACTCTTTTCTCTCCTGATCAGAAGACACAAAAACATCCTGTCAGATTCCACGTGTGGAAACAGATGGGCGAGTGATGGGTTGGGAGAGAGACATTTTCTTTATTTTATCCTCACCCTCTGCAGCTGATCGGACAGCTCCTGGGACTGCTTGGTCTGTCAGACAAACAGGACAGAGGGACATCTGTGATACCGTCATCAACAACTCTGCCTGCAATCATCCAGCATCGATAGCACTATAGCATGTTAGCCAATACCACAAATCAGGGCAGCTCAATCCTGGTCCTGGAGATCTACCATCCGCTTGGTATTCTCTCCAACCCCAGTTGTGACTAAACTGGCTTTTTTGCTTTTATACAGCATTACATCCAGCTGACTATTGGAATCAGGTGCACTAAATTGTGGTTGAGAAAAAACAGAGGATGGTAGGTCTCCAGGATCATACGTCATCGTTCATTCATTAGAGCTCAAATCCCAATGGAGTAGCAAAGTAGCTTATTAGCTTAGCCAGTGGGATAAGTAACGATGAGATGTGAAGAAAGCTAGCTCCACTAGCAGTGCGTTTTTTTATTAATTTTTTGTTTCATTTGTTCAGTTCATTCAAGGAGTTGTATTTCACTATATATTAATCCATCTGTGGCCAGTCAATGTACACTGGTGAGACATAAGTCTTGCAATAGGGCCAGTTGGCCATTATCTGATATACAAAAACACTTTTCACTTTTCTATATTTGTGGGACCTAACACAGAAATGTTCCGTATTGATTAGCCCTAAACTAAACCCTAACACCATCCTTAACCTGAAAACCCAAATCTGGAATCTTAAATGTAATCTAGCACCATAAACTAAACCTAACCAGTAATGCCTAAACCTAAAATTAACCCAAATTGTAATACTTTGTTCCAGATATTTGTTCAGGTCTTACGGTCTTTCTGGAGATTTTGATCCCAACATGTAAAAATAAACCTTGACCACAACCACACACTTACCAGCTGTTCTAGCTTGGTATTGAGCTGAGAATTTGTTAGGTTGCTAGAGTCCAGTGCAGTTGCCAGCTCCTGGTTTCGATTCTGAAATAAGAACATGCATCAACAGAAAATAAAGTGGGAGGTAGATAGGGAAGGAAATACATGAAGTGAAAGAAAGGAAAAAGGAGTGGAATCATTATTGTGATTATAAATAACACCATACATGAATGTAAAACTGCTGTTCATACTAGTATTCAGTGAACACAGAAACAGTTGAAAAAAGGGTTGGGGAGGTTAGCTAGTGGAGCATTCAAAAGTAGATGACAGAAAATAGAATATAATAGAAAAGACTATCAAAGAGCAAGGCCATCTAAACAACCTAAGGACTATTACACAAAGACAGGAGGGAGATGAAAAGAAATAGACTTAGTGCTAAACATAGTAGGTATACAGGATCTGGGGAAAGTACAGAGGCACGGCCAGGATAGCATTTCATACATTTGTTCTGTACTGTGGAAGCCACGTTTCTCCACAGCGTTGTCTCAGCAGCGGCCCAATAACCGTTGGGCAACACGGACTTACCTCAAGTTCCTTCTCATTGTCGGGCGAGGGGGCACCGTCTCCGTTTACATAGGTGGTGGAGGACTAAACATGGAGGAAGGAAACAAAGGATGCCTCAAAGTAGAGTAGAACCAACAATAAACATAATTGGGAACAAACAAAGCGAATGTTTATCCTGACGGTACTAATGGGGACTGTGTTAATCCAATGTGCACTACTCATGGCTCAACTGCACTTTAAATGCCTAAATCCTTTTGGCCCCCATAGAACCATAACTACATACCCCAGAAAGCAGGCCGTTAAGTTGCTGGGAGAGCTGGCGCAGACTCTCTGTGGATGACAGTGGTCTGGAAACACAGAAAAACATGACATTAAGCCAGTCAGTTGACAGCCCCAGTGTGTGTGTGTGTGTGTGTGTGTTCCACTACTACATGCAAGGGGGTGTGAAGGGCAGAAGAGGATCAGGTGGCACACATCCTGTATAGCACAGGTGTCAAACCGGATCCACGGAGGGCCGAGTGTCTGCAGGTTTTTGCTGTCACCTTTTACTTGATTGATTAATTAGGTCACTAATTGGTTAGGTCTACCCTCACCTGGTTGTTTAGGTCTTAACTGGGAACCAATTTACAGGAAAAAACGAAAACCTGCAGACACACGGCCCTCCGAGGAACCGGTTTGACACTGCTGTATAGGAATGTGTATATTGTGTGAGTCTGTGTGTATTGGAAGGCAGGAAACATACCGATTCTCCTCTGCATGGTTTTCATTGTCGTCAAGAGTAGAGTTCTGTAGAAGAGATGGGGGAAAAAAAACAACAGGGGTCAATCTATCCATATCAAAAATGAAAGTTAAAAGGGTGAGAAGCCCAGTACACTATTAATAATTAATTCTCCTAATAATGAGTATATGACAGCAAGAGTCAGAGACAGCGAGAGTCAGAGACAGCGAGAGTCAGAGACAGCGAGAGTCAGAGACAGCGAGAGTCAGAGACAGCAAGAGTCAGAGACAGCCAGAGTCAGAGACAGCCAGAGTCAGAGACAGCCAGAGTCAGAGACAGCCAGAGTCAGCCAGAGACAGAGAGAGTCAGAGACAGCCACAATCAGAGACAGCGAGAGTCAGAGACAGCGAGAGTCAGAGACAGCGAGAGTCAGAGACAGCGAGAGTCAGAGACAGCGAGAGTCAGAGACAGCGAGAGTCAGAGACAGCAAGAGTCAGAGACAGCCAGAGTCAGAGACAGCCAGAGTCAGAGACAGCCAGAGTCAGAGACAGCCAGAGTCAGAGACAGCCAGAGTCAGCCAGAGACAGAGAGAGTCAGAGACAGCCACAATCAGAGACAGCGAGAGTCAGAGACAGCGAGAGTCAGAGACAGCGAGAGTCAGAGACACACACCTGCTGCAGGTCAGTGCTGTGGGCATGGCTGACACACTCAGGGTTAGTAGCAGTAGTAGAGCTAGATGGGTTAGACACCAGAGGGCTGTGGCAAGCCTCATCCTGTGGGTTCTCCATTAGCGGGGTGACTGGGGACCCCCAGACCTTCCCATCGACGTGGGCCTGAGGCAGCAACAGACAGTCAGTACTTACACCAGTGTTTGGGCGTAAGGGGTTAAATAACTAAAATTATGGATTACGATATTTTTATTTCAGAAATATAAGTCTTTCAATGCAGTAACGTTATAACACAGGGGTCTCCAAACCGTTCCACGGAGGGCCGAGTGTCTGCAGGTTTTAGTTTTTTCCTTTAAATTGGTTCCAGGTTCAGACCTAAATAACCAGATGAGGGTAGACCTAACCAATCAGTGACATAATTAATCAATCAAGTACAAGGTGATAGTGAAAACCTGCAGACACTCGGCCCTCCGTGGAACGGTTTGGAGACC
>JACXGK010015059.1:0-10842 GCA_016801125.1 Novumbra hubbsi | reverse complement strand
TCTAGAAACCTATAGATTAACTTTTAGGCTGACCACCACACATGGGACTGATCAAGTGACCCAGGAAAAGGAGAGGAGGGGGACTGGCCAGAAGGGTCCGGCAGACTTCCTGGCGCCGGACACAACAACACCATTCTCATCTCCCTTGGAAGAGGTCACCAGATGGTTCACCCCAGGGCTGGGGGCTGCCCACGAGACGAACACTCAGGAAACACGCGCAGCCTTTTCTATGCAAATTGTGTGCATGGCTTGTGTGGAAAGGGGGGGTATTTAAAGGGGTCCGATGTGAACGGACTTTAGATCTACATGTCCGGCGAGACAGATCTCCGGGTGCGCATTCGTAATAAAGGTGTATGATTTGGGAAGACTTGAACGGCGTGGACATTCTCTGATTTGCAACCCGGGGGGAAACTTTAGTTTCTACAGTTGCTCCAGGACTCAACAACAAAAAAAAGGTCCAGTTGCAGCAGGAATCCCTGGCAGCGAGACGCCTTCCCATCGTAGTCCTTTGGGAGACCTAGGCTAAGGCCCCGGTTGTCTATGGATCTAGCCACTGGCAGTGGCGAGGGGTTACGGCCCAACTCTAGGCGCTGTACTGTCTGGAGGAGCTTGGTCATGGCTGCTCCTAGATCGTTCAGCATGTTGCTGTGCTGTTTTACTCGGTCCTCTATAGAGGACAGAGCCGTTGCTCCTACTTGGTCCTTAAGGAGGTGCATTGTTCTGTGATGAGTGCGTGTAGAAAATCACACCAAATCGCAGGAATCAAGAACCTGTCGTGCTTAATTGACCAAGGTACGGGTATCACTGTAACTTAGTGAATGCATAGTACAGAGACTCGAATAAGACAACAACGTAGTCACATAGCACTACTACACATGGAACAGCAACACACACTGAACAGGACAGACACTGGAAAACTTATACACAAACAACAAGCAACATCTGTGTGCAATCATGGTGGGGTGCGTTCGTAAGGACATGGGACATTACAAACAATCAACACAAAAGGTAGGGGCAGGGGAACGGTGGCAGCTAGGAAGTCGATGCCGTCGAACGCCGGACCCTGCCCGAGTGAGGAGGGAGCACGTCCCCAGGAGGAGACGTGACACCAAATAAGGAAATCAAAAATGAGCTAAGACATTTCATTTTTAAAATAAACCACTTGACTCTGGCTATATTAATATTTGGTGTCATTTAATTTTGGCTAATGAAGTATATATGAATGCAATAAAAGACACAACATGTGTTCAGGGAGATCTTTATTTTCATCTATTCATTAATGCATGTACGCAAATTTGTGTAATACGAATACGAGCAGAACATACCAAATGTAACAAGTGTCCGTCAGTGTGGATGGATACATTACCATGGATAATCACCGGAACGTGATTAATAAGGCTTAGGACATCTCAATCTAGAGTCAAATCAAAAGACCCATTAGCCTCTCTTCAATTGGCTATGTGACAGAAAGGTCCTAACCTCAAAATTAATTCCTTCTGGGAGCTCTTCTGGGCTTCACAGGTCACCACTCCCACATTGGTCCACTCCTGGGCATTGAGAGTCAGGGTCCTGCTCCAGCTATACACACCATCTATCTTGTTGGTCCCGTCCACTTTCCAACTCCAGGTCAAGTCTGAGGGGAAGCCCTTGTTGGCCAGACACATCAGTTCCTGCACCACACCTCAAGGTTCATTGCTCTCTTTGTACAAGTTCCTGTTGTTTTTCCTGACAATTCCTACTGACACCCTACTGACTATGCTTCCCCTATTGAGGGTCCTTTGGTCATGCTTCTAATAATGTTTCAGACTGGGTGTTTTGTAAAAGCTCTTTGTAACAACTGCTGATGTAAAAATTAAAGATATATAAAATACATTTTAGTGATAGATTTAGTCATTAATTAGTGGAATATCTGTTGTGTTTGCATCCCTGAATCCACCACAGAGATTAAAAACAGTCCAATCACTCACATCTGGACCAGTCAAGGGGATTTTAGAAGCTGAACATTCTTAGCTGTTGACTGGTGGCTGTGGGAATGAAACTTAGATTTACATTTTTCTACTTGAAGTCAAGTCAATATCCAAAACTTTCAGAAAAACATGATAAAAAAGTGGATTTAAACACTTAACCAGACATCTCCTGTCAATCATTGAACAGTTTATCTTGTAATATGCATTATTTATTGATGACATTGTGATTCCAAGTAAGAACATAAATATTAAGCATAGACATTTAAGACATTATCAAATAAACCACTTAATTATTTCTTTGTTATTTTTGAACAGTGATTTAATATTTGCAAATAAACTATATTTAAATTCAATGAAAGAGACAACATATTTTCTACAAAGGGAAATCTTTATTTTCATTCATTCATCAATGCATAAAAGCGAATAAGTGTAATAAAAGTTTGAGCAGAACATATCAAATGAAAATCTACTAAGCTCAATCAGACAAAGAACATGAGCTGTGTGACACACAGGTCCTATCCAGAACAGTCATCCTTCCTCAAGGTCTTGATGACTGGAGTCTGGGAGCTCTTCTGGGCTTCACAGGTCACCACTCCCACCTTGGTCCACTCCTGGGCAGTGAGAGTCAAGGTGCTGCTCCAGCTGTACAGACCATCCTTATCCAGGACCCCGGGACTGGACTCCTGATTCTTGTTGGTCCTGTCCACTTTCCAACTCAAGGTCCAGTCTGAGGGGAAGCCCTTGTTGGCCAGACACATCAGTGTGGCTTTTGTTGTACTGGACAGCTCCTCACTAGAGGGGGGCAGGACGGTCAGGGTGGGAGCAGTGGTACCTGGAACAAAGAACACAGCAACTACATCAACTGAGGCTGAGATATTTATTAAAGCAATACACATCAATTCAAGATATAGATTGGTGAAAAGTAGGAAGAAAATAAATATATCATAAAAATAGTTATTTAATAGAGTTATTAACCATTTTAAAAATAGTTATTTTAGTTAGTACATAACTACATAACTGAGTCCCTTTCAGGAACAATTTAGATACACAATAAATAAAACATGACATTGTTCTATGTCAAAAAATTTAACATGCCTTGTCATATCTTGCCATATCTGTGAAAATGAATTTTCTGTTAGCTGGGTCAGTCCGTTCATAATTGACATATTTTAGGGCACAATATTTATCTGTTTAAGGTTTTTCCGAAGTATAGCGTTGTAGATGTTCTGAGTTTAGTATAGTATATAGCCCCTCTGTCTTGACATGTAGTGCCCTGGGAAAGGGGGATTGACTCCAATCCACAGGTTCATATTTAACCATGACGGATGCTTCATTGCATATATGCTGTTTTTTAAACATTCAGTTTGGTCATTCAGACTTCTGTGGTCATTTTTGGTCATTTCCACAACAGACAGACTACTTGATGTTGTAAATTACTTGCTTATCCATTCTGTCAAGTCTGTCAAATGTTCAATATTAATCTGCAGTGTCAAATGTTCAATATTAATGTCCAGTATGTATGTGGTGGTGAGCTTTTAGCCACCTAATTAAGATAAATTCTTCCCACAGTCAGAACAAGATTAAGGCTTCTTTCCAGTATGAATGCACTGGTGAGCTTGAAGGATGCCTAATTGAGAGAAATACTTCTTTAAGTAAGTGTCAGGGTTCCTCCCGGCACATGGCAACCATATCCACCTCCTCCTGCGCTGGTCTGAATGACCTGCCTTCCAGTCACCATCCTTCCCAACACTGCTCAACACCCAACGATTGTAAAAGTACCCAGACTGTCTTGTTCAATTACACCACCCCTTAGTAGGTTTTATTGGTCCCCTTAGTTCATTTGTCCTTTGTCTAGTAGCAGATTGTCCACTACAATGTGAAAAAAACTGTAGGCTTCCATAGTTAATAATTCCGGATATATGATTAGAAATGTAACAGGTGCACATTTTCACGCAATTCTGGGTCAATCGCCTGTGTCAATTACCCTAGCTACTACCTGTCATACATTTTTTAACACGTTTTATTATGAACTTCATACAATTCAATGTGTTAGTGTACTCTGAAATTTCAGCATACATGAAACGTACAATTGGAGACAAAAAAACTATTTTTGTTTAACAAAATGGAATTTATATTCATGACTGCTTTTGCAGATGTTACAACATCTGATAGTGACAAACATTCTACAGGTTTGACAAGTCTACAGGTTGACATTAAAGTAATAACTGAGATTATGAGTTTATAAAATGATTAACAAAGTACAAAACTACAAAGGAAAACCATCTTGTGATGTGTGGAGGTAGGCATATTAGTGTAATGACAGTGCATAAATGTAAAATATGTAAGTGTTGAAGAGAGGTTGGATATTACTGTTTAATATATCTGGATCCAGATTCTATTTTTTTTGAAGAGGCTGTATTTGCGAACTTTTTATTGAGTTTTGTATTCATCCGGACAATAGGGAGCAATTAGTTATGTTAAACATCGTCTGATCTACCACAGGAAGTAGTTTCTAAAGTAGTTTTGTTGGAATTGGGTCTAGTTGACAATTTGTGGGTTTAGAACTAATCACTAATTTAGCAAACAAGTCGAGCGATACAGGGTAAAAAAAATAATTATGTCCCCACAGACACCAGGATGTTCTGTGCATTCTCACTAGAAGAAGCACTGTTTGGGATGCAAGTGGACTTCTTGTTGTAACTACAAATGTAATAAGATAGTGGTTCGATATTCCAGGATTATGGTGGAAAATTATGAGATCTACAAAGTATGATTGTGCTTGAACCCAAAGACATTTTGGACTAGGCCCATGGAGCAAAATATGTTTTCAGGCTTTTTGAAGAGTGTCATTAAGCTAATGTCTCAGTTAGCCTAATTTAGTTTAAAAAGGTGTATCTTCTCCACATACCATTATTTTTTATCATATCTGAATATTCTGAACTTCCTACATAACATGCCAGTATGCCATTACACAAAAACGAGGACATGTGCAATAAAGGTTTTCCTGATATGTCCTGTCACTGGGTCTTCCAGGTCTGAAGCTGTAGTTTTACATTGAGAAACTGCTCACCAATATGTCTAGGTGAACTAGGACAAAGGACAAGAGGCCAGGTGTAAAAATATCTATTGTCAGTCACGTAGTCCAGCAGTTTGTCCACACAGCATACAGTACTAACACTAGTCTACCTGCAGGAGGCAGTACAGTACCAATTATCACATGGAGGTAGAAACTGACTGGTGTTCCACTTTTTACAGATACCAATATGTTACAGTACCATATTAACAACCATTAACAAGTCTCATATACTGTGTCTATGTACTTTGGGTATATTTTATCCAGGGTTCTTTATGTCATTGTCGTACATAATAACATTGATGTATTTTAACCCTAACCATTGTTATAACATATTGGTTTATCAAGAGTGTCAAGGAAATTATTTAAGACATTTAAAAAGACAGCAAGACATGTTGTAAGTACTCTAATATAAAACTACAATTACAAATGCATTACAAGCCTTTCACAATTGTAAAATTAGCAAATGAAAAACATGGTCAATGAATCAGACTCAACGTCCTTTATCAATGGTTGTCACGTCTCCACCTAGCACCAGGCTCTCCTCTGTTCGCGTAGCCCCTCGGCGTTCGATGTCGCCGGCCTTTTAGGCACCATCGTTCATGTCTGTCCTGTTTCCCATGTCCTGTGAATGCATCCCTCCCTAATTCCTTCCAGCTTATGCCTATTGACTAGGTATATAAGCCCTCATGTGTCTTGGCTCTGCGTTCATTATTGTCATCTGTTGCTTGTGTCATGCACTGTGCTGTGCTTACTTGGAGAATTTGTCTCTCTCGTGCATTGCACGTGTTTATTTTACTTGTGTAGGGTATGCATTAAGTTGCTTTTTGTCAAGGTGCAAATAAAACCTTGTTTGATTTGGCAAACCTGGATTTTGGATCCTTCCATCACTGAGCATCACAATTATTTAAATACATGAGGGGGAACAAGTTCTTCCAAAATTATTGGGCTGAGAACATAATAGCACTTTTAAGCAGTTTATTCACACTATCTTTCCGATCATTCATAAGTGTTGGGTAGAGGCTTTGGAAGTTATGTAATGGGCTCAGTTTAACTAATCAAAAGGATCCTTATTCTCTACATTAACTAATGCATAATAGTTGAAGGGACGAAAATGTTATTTGCATAGCAATGATGCTCTGTATAGACAGCACATGATTCAGTGATCTGGGAGTGTTTATAACGGTGAGAGTTTGCCACTGCATGACTAAGATATGTCCTTTATGACAACTGAACCAACAAGAAAAATGACTATTTTAGCCATCTTCATCTGGACACTTGCTTTCTGCTTTCAAGGTGAGTGTTTCAAAATTGCAGTTTTGAAAGGAAATGAAAGCTACACCAAGAGATAATTTATAGGAATGGTACATAAATTTAGATAAACATGTTACTATGTTGAATTTCTTTCACATACTGTACATGCATGTTTTTTTTTCAGAATCCAGAGGTCAGGTCACTGTGACTCAGACTCCTGCAGTTGAAGCTGTTCTCCCAGGACAGACAGTCTCTCTGAAATGTAGAACCAGCAGTGATGTGTATAATGCAGGGTCCTCTCCTCGTCTAGCCTGGTACCAACAGAAACCTGGAGGAGCTCCTAAACTCCTCATTTACTATGCTAAGACACTTCAGTCTGGGATTCCATCTTGATTCAGTGGCAGTGGAGATTATAGTGACTTCACTCTGACCATCAGTGGAGTCCAGGCTGAAGATGCAGGGGATTACTACTGTCAGAGTTACCACAGTGGTGGAGTGTTCACACAGTGATACAGAGCCGTACAAAAACCTCCCTCAGTCAAAAAGCACATTGACTATACAACTACAGCTGGGTTCTACTGCAGGTGCTGAAGGGAGGAAACAGACATGGAAGAATGACTGGGCCACACTGACCTAAATATATTACTTACATTAACAATATGTCAACCGATCCACAGTCAGGTCAAAGTGTTCTGAACTGACAAAACTTAAATGTCCACGCTACATATTCCTTCCCGTTGCTAAGGCAGTTGTAAACAAGAAACCTGAAGAAAGTACAAATAAAACAAGTTAAGTCTTTTTAGTATATTTGTTTTTCATTCAACCACAATGGTTTCTTGTATACCAAAGCGGAATGTACGGTTTACTTAAACTACCTAAAATACGGTACGGTTTACCTAAATTACCTAAACTACCTAAAATACCCTCAACTACAAGAAAAACTTATAGAAAACACCTTTTATGAGCCACTGACTACTTTATCATGTGAAATCAACAGAATCTTTGAGAAAAACCTATTGCTAATTTGTTTGGTTTTATTGAGGAAAAACAGTACCATGTAATAGTTTGCCTGTTATGCACTGTGTTTCGGCCTCCACATATAATATAAATAGTAAATATACAATATACACAATAACATGTCAAAATGACATGTTCTCAGAAACTTTAATATATCACTTAAAACGTCCATGTGGTCCCCGTATCTGTTCTATCTTAAAGTACTTACACAAAGCATCACTATATTTTTCTTTGTCAAAAATATATATTAGTTGGGTGACATTTGTTTGTATTTATATTACACAATATTACATCATATTTTGTAGTTTTACCGAATTATCTGACATGCATTTAATGGCTCACCTAACCATTTTTGGAATAGTGTAATTGTTTCGGGTTTTTCTAAAGTTATGTTTTTAGGGGGGCTTCTGGTTGACCAAAATACACAAATGACGTATCATTCTTATGGGCAGAATGTTCTCTTTCGAGAGGAAAAAGTGTCTAATTTGTACAGTTTCAGAGTAATCCAAAAAACTGTTGCAAGATCAAATGACCGTTGAGGGTTAAGCAACTCCACCAATGGAGACACTGCTGCACCATTTTTCTGCAGCATCAATTCAAATATGAAAAGGGACAGCACGCTTGAGAAAGAAACCACCCTAACCTAAATATTAACTTAAGTTGGGTAACTTGACTTTAAGAGTAACATTTTACATTATAGGCATTTAGCAGTCACTGATATCATATTACCTTACACATTGTAAGTTCGATGATCTGAGACAAAAGTCTGTTTTTCCTGCTGAAAGAGGGAACTGCCACCAGGGAATACCATTACCGTGATGGGGTGTAACTGGTCTGCAAAGATGTTGAGGTGGGTGAAACGTGTCAAATAAACGTCCACAAGAATGCCCGGACAGAGGGATTCCCAGCAGAACATTGCCCTGTGCATCACTCTCCTTCCACCAGCTTGTGGTCTTCCCACAGTGCACCCTGGTGCCATCACTTCCCCAGATCGTGTCCTTTATATTTAATGTGATTATAACAACTTGGGGTTTAGATAAGCATTTTGAGTGTTTTATATGACAGAAAATGAATGATCATTCACAAACGTTCACGCATTACTGTATAATATGAGCAATTGCTTATAAACTATAGGGTTATACCCGTCTATCATATCACATTTGTGCATTCTTCTCAAGTCTCTCCCCCTGTCAGAAGTTAATTTAACGTACACATCAGTGTGTCTCTCGATGGATATGTGGAGGAGTACATTTTATATTAGACCAAATCATAATAATCTGCAGTGTCAAATGTTCAATATTAATGTCCAGTATGTACTCTTCCCACAGTCAGAACAAGAGTAAGGCTTCTCTCCAGTATGAATGCAAGTGAGCATGAAGGATGTCTAATTGAAGCAAACACTTCTCTCAGATAGTGTCAGGGTTCCTCACGGCACATTGCGACAATATCCACCTCCTGCTGCGCTGGTCTGAATTACCTGCCTTCCAGATACCATCGTTTCTGAACACTGCTCAATATCCAGCGATTGTAAACATACCCAGACTTGTTCTTGTTCTATTACAACACCTGTCTTTAGTAGGTTTTATAGGTTCCCTCAGTTACTTTGCTCTTTGTCTAGTATTACTGCAAGTCGCTATGCCACAGACCTGGTTGGTTCCTTGCTTTTATAATTTTGTCTTACATTAAGTGCCAGCGCTCTATTACTGTTGTTGGGCCGTTTGGAGTCTCAGTTTGGGTTTT
Source organism: Novumbra hubbsi (assembly GCA_016801125.1). Taxonomy (NCBI): domain Eukaryota; kingdom Metazoa; phylum Chordata; class Actinopteri; order Esociformes; family Umbridae; genus Novumbra; species Novumbra hubbsi. The sequence continues at coordinate 1,791 of JACXGK010015059.1, read as the reverse complement.
CCACTCGTACACATCAGTTCTTGGAAATAAAATATAATTTTCAGTTTTTGTACCTGCATCTGCCTCTAGCCCTTTTTATTGGAACATGACAGTAAGACCAGAATTGAGACTTCTCACCTGTATGCACTCTCTGATGTTTAGTAATTTCAGATGAAATAATAAAACACTTCCTACATTCTAAAAATTAATAGTTTCTCTACCGTATGTACGCACTTGTGAATTTTTAGGTTAATCTAATTGAGAGAAATTCTTCCTACAGTCGGACCTGGAGTAAAGTTTCTCTCCAGCATGAAGGTTCACATATCTTTTTAACCATGATAGTTCTATCACGGTTGTGTTTTTCACAATGGAGACACTGGTGAGAAGCCTTGTCATTGTTGTCTTCCTGTTGTTTCTGTCCAAAAGTCTCTACTTCAGGAATCCCATCTGTGTGACAAACATCAGAAAAGTATATTGGTTCCCAACACAGTTAATCTATTCTCTATTTTTTTACTACAAAGGAAGACCAACTTGCGATGTGTGGAAGTCGGCATATTAGTTTAATGGCAGTGCATGTATGTAAAATATGTATGTGTTAAAGAGAGGTTGGATATTACTGTTTAATATATCTGAATCCAGATTAGATTTTTTTAGAAGAGGCTTAATTTATGAAGATTTGATTGAGTTTTTGGTGCATCTGGACAACAGGGAGCAATTAGTTATGTTAAACATCGGCTGACCAAGCGCAGGAAGTACTTTCTAAAGTAGTTTTGTTGGAATTGGGTCTAGTTGACCCATTCTGGGTTTAGAACTTGTTGCTAATTTAGCCAAAGTGTTGAGCGATACAGGGTAAAAAAACTCAATTGTCCCCACAGACACCAAGATGTTCTGTGCATTCTCAGGGCAGGTGAGAAGCACTGTTTGGGATGCAAGTGGGTTTTTTGTTGTAACTTTAAGTAGATCGGTGGTGAAGGGAAGCACGCGCACAGACAGAAGTGCAGGTTTAAACAAGGTTTATGGGAATCTGGGATTCCGCATGAACATCAAACAATACTGATCACAAACGTCCATTAACTTAACCAAAAGCTGATCTGTACACTGGCTCTCAGTAATACCAACAAAAGAAAGCGCTTATACAAAAGCTAACTTGAAATGAGCAGCACACACAGACTTCTCTGCTTCCTGGCATAAATCACCAACACTGTGACACTTCCATGCAGGAACTAAATACTAGGCTAAATTGCGAATGGGACTCAGGTGTACAACAAGCCCCTTTCACGCCTCCCGGGAAGTTGCGCTTTGGCTCAGTAGTCCGGTGATTCTGACCACCGTTGACCAGAGGGGGCGGACTCAGGCGTCACCGTGACAGTAACTGCAAAGGTAATCAGACAGTGGTTCGATATTCCAGGATTCTGGGGGGACATTATTAGATCCACAAGACTAAGGTCTAAGGTATGATTGTGCTAAAGATGTAAGACATTTTCGACAAGGCCCATAGAGGCAATTATGGTTTCAAAGGCTTTTTGAACCGTCTAATTGGACTTTTATATGAACCAAGAACTTCAGCTTGGTCACAGTACCGTCCACAAGTCTACTATATGTTTTTTGTTCAATTCCTTCTTGTGGTGTTTCTGTGAGGATCCTGCAACCTCAACACATTTGAGAAACAGACGACTCCCTGTTAGTGACTATAATGACTCCCTGGTAGCTGACATGACTAGAGCATCTCAGTTGCTATCAGGAAACGTGACAATGAAACGTGACAATGAAATGGAAAGCTTCATCAATTCAATTTTAACAAAGCCTTGTTTC
>JACXGK010015058.1:0-10678 GCA_016801125.1 Novumbra hubbsi | reverse complement strand
AGCCTCTGTCTATGGAGCCTCTGTCTATGGAGCCTCTGTCTATGGAGCCTCTGTCTATGGAGCCTCTGTCTATGGAGCCTCTGTCTATGGAGCCTCTGTCTATGGAGCCTCTGTCTATGGAGCCTCTGTCTATGGAGCCGGGGACCTGGAGGATCGGAGGGAGAAACAGCCATGATGTCCTGCCTGCCGCCTGCCAACACCAGTGTTCCTGGAGGCCTGCTGAGGACCAGGACGACTGCTCTCTGTCTCCAGCCACGGCCCACGTGAGGAGCCTCTCCAAGAGGGAACCCACAGAAGTCACCAGGGTCGGGTGGCATTCCAGGCCGTGTCCTCTGGGGGAGCGCAGACCAGCTAGCGGAGGTTTTCACCTCTATATTCAACCTCTCCATGACTCTGTCTGCCGTCCACATCTGCTTCAAGCAGACCCTGTACCGAAGAAACCTCACAACACCTGCCTGAATGACTACCGCCCTGTATCACTGACCTCCATTATCATGAAGTACCTGTCCTGACAACGTGGACTCCCTTTGCACACCGCCCCAATAGATATTCGGACAGTGCCATGGCCCCGGCTCCACACACCACCCTCTCCCACCTGAAAAAGGGGAACACATATGTGAGGAGGCTGTTTGTGGGCTACGCCACAAATAGACCCTGGTGCTGAGAAATGGAAACCTCACCTCTGCACTGACCCTGAGCATTGGAGCCCCTCAGGGCGGCGTACTCAGTCCACTCCTGTACTTCCTGTTCTCGCATGACTGCGCGGCCACTCTCAAGCTCATAGCCTTAAGTTTGTGGATGACACAACCATCTAGGTCAGGCACTTCCAGACTCACAAACAGGTTTTACCCCCAGGCCATAAGGCTCCTCAACCAGCAACACTGATCTGTTGACCACATGAACACTTCATACGCTCTGGTCACTTTCTATGTACATTTAATGTACATTAGAACATTTTAATGTTGGCTACAACACTATTATTTATAATATTTGGGATTCTATTTATATTCCCATCTATACATTATTTGGAATTGCTTCTAGTCACTAATGTTATGTGTATTTAGTATTTTCTGTTATTATTTGCTTTTAAATTCCTTAATTACTAGATGTGTTGAGAATTATATTGTTCAGAATGACTCATGTTATTCAGTGCACTTGACAAATAAAATACTTTGATGTTACGCTTTGTTATAATATATATTATGATATCCCATGTTCCTCTATGTTATGCTGTATGTTATGATATTTCATGATCCAGTGTGTTATACAATATGTTATCTCATGTTCTGCTGTGTTATACTATGCGTTATCTTAACTCATGTTCAGTTGTGTTATAACATATGTTATTTCTCAGATGACAGAGACCCAGAAAACATTACAAGGTCCTCATTGGTCAGATGAGAGCAACCCAGTGATATCACAAGGTCCTCGTTGGACAGACGGCGGACACCCAGATAGGCATGTTTGGTTTGTCTTTAACCTGTCTGTTCCGAATAACACCCCAACTCCTATGTAGTGGGTGACTATAAGGCAGCTGACAGTTCAGTTGCTGGAATTCACAATGATGTATTGTAATAGCACAATGATGTATTGTAATAGCACAATGATGTATTGTAATAGCACAATGATGTATTGTAATAGCACAATGATGTATTGTAATAGCACAATTATGTATTGCAATAGCACAATGATGTATTGTAATAGCACAATAATGTATTGTAATAGCACAATGATGTATTGTAATAGCAAAATGATGTATTGTAATAGCACAATTATGTATTGTAATAGCACAAGTATGTATTGTAATAGCACAATGATGTATTGCAATAGCACAATGATGTATTGTAATAGCACAATGATGTATTGTAATAGCACAAATATGTATTTTAATAGCACAAGTAGGTATTGTAATAGCTCAATTATGTATTGTAATAGCACAAATATCTATTTTAATAGCACAAGTATGTATTGTAATAGCACAATTATGTATTGTAATAGCACAAATATGTATTTTAATAGCACAAGCATGTATTGCAATAGCAAAAATATGTATTGCAATAGCACAAGTATGTATTGTAATAGCACAAGCATGTATTGTAATAGCACAAATATGTATTGTAATAGCACAAGTATGTATTGCTGTTACATGCTTATTGATTGTTAAGGCATTATTATGTATTGTAATAGAATTAATAGGTTTTGTAATATCATGATTATGTACCTTTGATTTTGTCAACATACACTGCGTGACCAAACTCTCTCTCTCTCTCTCTCTGATGTTGGTGTAGTTTTCTTTACAAGACCTGGAGTTTGTTGAAATGTTTTAGTCACGCTACAGGCCTAAACGTTTATGGAGGTGAGTCATGAACACAACTAAACATGATACATGGGAAACATGTTATGCTACTAAACAAAAGGCCTGGTGCTCTAACGCTATAAGGAACATTTCGTGCTACTAAACTTTAGACCTACTGCTTTACTACTCAGAGATGTTCTGCAGCAAAATGGCAAATGCTTTAATTAAAGTACTTCGGCCGTAGAAAAAGCCTACTAGTACTGATCCTGACTATTGGAATAACATTAACTGTTTGAACATATTAAGCACGGTCATACCTGCTGAACAACATTTGAGAGATGGTTATCAGAAAGGGAAGAGTGTTGAAATAACGTTAATCATTATCATGGATACGACTTTTCACGAATAATTTTTTTTGCATTGCGTCACACGGGTTGTTATTGGCACAACATATTTTACCACGTAGCCGTTGGTGTGAGCTTTTTTTGTGGGTGACTTATATAGATTGCTGTAACTTGTTAAACTAGCAAATGCGCTTTTGATTGAACCAACCATTGTTATTTCTTCCGGGCGACAACGTGGGGCAACGTCCACGGGAGGCCAACGGCGCCTTAATTGGAAGAATGAGTGGCAACATGAGGGGGACATAACCACGACGCGTTACAACTGTGTTCCCATACCGATACCATTCCACTCACTTCCAGGCATTGTTATTAGCTGTCATCCCCTCAGTTGCGTCGCGTGTGTGTGTGTCTGTGTTGCTCAATCGGCGCAGCAGTGCAGTGTTCGTGTGTCATTCAAAGGGAGGCTGAACCGGGCGGAGTTCCAGGCTGTTACGCTGAGCTTTGGAATCAGCAGCACGCGCTGTAGATCTCCCACTCCTGCTTGACCGAGACGGTGTCTCACTCCGGATGGATACGGCGTTGGAAACTGTTACCAACAAGTACAGCGCTGTTCCCCGCCGGCATGCCTCTAATTTCAACTAGCGGTTAGAAGACCTTTTGTGGGCAGATTAGGAATTTCCGAGGACAGGGTTTGACACAATCCGGATGAAGAACTGTGTTCTGTTGTGCTGTGTTATGTGAAGTATTCCACTACCAGGTCGCTGGTGGAAAGTTCGATTTGCTGTTGGAATTATCAGAACTGTCGAGAGCTGCAGCGAACAACGAGCTGATGGAACACGCGATTTTCAATTCATCGCGGTGAACTTGTTTGGAAACGGCACACGGTCCATTTCGCAGTGTGACAATTCGGTGTATGAGAATGATTAACGTTCAGCTGAGCAACCCCGTCTCCTGCATCCGCACAGGAAGACTGCGACATAAACGGGTGGACTCGGAAACAGGTGACGAGCCAGTGTCTAAATGCTCCAGGCTGAGCGAGTCTCTCGGTGACGCCGCACTGCCCGGTATCTCGCCGGGACCCCCCCTGTCTCCGGTTCCCTTGAGCAGCTTTCCTACCCAGCAAGGTCCGTCCAGGATCGGACAGTTTTTGCTTCTACCTATGGTGGACCGGGACATGATGCACAGCGCACTTAACATTGACACAAGAGACGAACTGGTGTGCAAGGTAAGGGGAACCATTAGTTGCGAAATTTCTCCGAATTATTGACTGTATTGAGGTGACGTGGGTTAAACAAGAGCACTCAATCTCGCATAATGCACGATCACATTAACAATGTGAACTGAAACGATTTCGAGAGCTGCCTCAAAGGAACACTATTGCATTCAATGCATAGCTGCAGTAGCTAATGGTGCAAATTCCCCGTGCGCTTTTTGCGCCTCGAGTAGTCTAATGATACGACAGAAGACTAATTCATCTGGGGCTCCTTTCATCAACGCAGACTTTACACTGCTTGCGCTACGTCGATCCTGTCAACGTCTCCCATTTGCATTCGCCTCAGTAGAATAACACAAGTCCTGCACCGGCATACCGGATATGCAAACACATCGGCGTCGATGGAAACGGGGAGAAACGACGGTCATGTCACAGTGTCAAAGACCGAGGAACCGCGTAGTTTTGGACAGCAGATGTGAAGGTCTGAATCCTATGAACCTGGGCACCCAATAAAGGAGACAGGGTACATTCGGACGGAGGTCTATACGGTTAGAGTTAGTAAACATCCTTTTCGCGACGACTTTATTTACCGTGTTTGAAGGTACAGGCAGACACAGCACGACCAAAGGTGCAGTATAATGACACTGGCCAGGCACGCGCGATGAATGAGTCATTTTATGATTGGTCCACTCCCTGGGGCCCATAATTCCATGCTGATATCCTCCTCCTTTCTCATAATGCTGACAGAGATCCTAATGCTGACAGAGATCCTAATGCTGACAGAGATCCTAATGCTGACAGAGATCCTAATGCTGACAGACATCCTAATGCTGACAGAGATCCTAATGCCTGCAGAGATCCTAATGCCTGCAGAGATCCTAGTTCTGAGTACAGTTGGGGTTTCATATTGGTTTAGTATTTGTATTGGTCGGTAACATAACAAGCTACTTGATCCCAGGGTGCCCTTTGTCCCCTCAGGAGTTTGACGTGCGCTGGTACCAGGAGAAGATCCGGCCCTACAGCGTGCTGCCCGTCCACAGGAACATCGTCCGTATCCGAGACATCGTCCTGGGGGAGCGCCGGGCGTACGTGTTCCTGGACAAGGGCCACGGGGACATGCACACCCTAGTGAAGAGCTGCAGGCGCCTGAGCGAGGGCCGTGCCGCCGGGCTCTTCCACCAGGTGGCGTCGGCCGTGGCACACTGTCACCAGCACGACGTGGTCCTGGGAGACCTGAAGTTGCGCAAGTTCATCTTCTCTGACGAAGGGAGGTGAGAGATCCGTGGTTCATATCAGTGACTACACACACACACGCACACACACGCATGTATACACACCGTGGCCCAACAGGCTGGAGGTTGAGTGCAGAGGCAATTTGTCAGATGTTTAAAGGTCAGAGGAGGTGACACTGTGACTGTTCTGACAATGTCCTATCAAACCCACACTGAACAAGACACTTTGACAATGTCCTGTCAAACCCACGCTGAACAAGACACCTTGACAATGTCCTGTCAAACCCACGCTGAACAAGACACTTTGACAATGTCCTGTCAAACCTGAACAAGCGTGGGTATTGCATCATGCACCCACTTCTTCTGCTAGACAGACAGTGTTCATTCACCCCCCTGCCCAACAGGGCTGTGGACACACAAAGCATTATGGTGGATTCAGTCTGGCCTGCCTTGACCTGCTTGGGCTCGGGTTGACTTCTTTTGGCCCGGCTTGACCTCATTCAGCTCAGCTCAGGGCTGTTAAAGGGCTTTTGATGGAATGCAGTTGTGAATGAGAGTTTTCGCAACCCTATCTCTTACCCACCACCCACAACCCCGCCTGTAGAACTCTCCTGTGGCGAGTTGTAACAGTAGATGCTATTAACCGCGTGGAACACAGAACGGTTCCTTCCAACAGAGGTGCTGGTTTCCCTGCTGGCCTGGACGTGTGGTAGCAGGGGTCATGGGACCTAATGAAAGCCAAACAGGGAGCCTGCTCTGCTGGGTATGTTGTTGTGAGACGCTGAAGTCGTTCCACTCTGGGTCTCCTGCAACAGTATGGCTGCAGAGAGGGATGAGTCACTCCACTCCACTGTGTGTGTGTGGGGGGGGGGGTGTTCTGAGAGAGCTGGAGATCGTGAACTGATACTTAACAGACTTGTCTAGAGATGATATTAGCTAGCGGCATCAACGTTGACACAAGGTGGCTGTTGCTATACACTCTGTTGCCAGGCCAGATACACGCACACACAAACACACACACGCTAATGAACACAACAAACACACACACATGCTTCTGAACACAACACACACAGTGTTCAACTGACACACCTGCCTGCTGGTGTTTTGTGTCATTCAAGATGTTTACTAAACACTGATTTTTATCTCCACACTTTACAATGCAAAGAATTCAGATTGAAATCATTGTAATCTCATTCCTTCTGTGTGGGGGCCGTACTGACAGGAATTACTGATCCGGGTTGATATTTTGAATCATGATTGATAACTCGAAACCTCCATTTGTATTTTGACAGTCGGAATGCTAATCCATCATATAACTATCCAAAGAATGACGCAGGAGCTGAAACACACACACCTGTCTGCTCTTCGGCTCGTTTGTTAGTGCGCTCATCTCGGGATAGTCGTGACAGACACACGTTTTTTTATAATAAAGAAGCTATCATCTGAGCTGGTACGCCCACAGAGACACAGACACACACTCACACACACAGAGACACATACACACACAGACACACACTCACACACACAGAGACACATACACACACAGACACACACTCACACACACAGACCCTTCTCATGCATCACTGGAGTGAACAGCAGATTTGGGGTGACTATGGGGGGACCCAGGTGAAGGAACCCGCCAGGGGGAGGTCGAGAAGAGATCCTCCACATGAAGATGACTCACATTCTCCATCTCCCCCCTCCTCCCCCGTCTTCCTCCAGACAGACCAGACATTAGGGAAATGCAGCAGACCACATGGTTCTGTATCCCACGTGTATGACATCACATAACCAACTGAACACCGTGGAATATCGGGTCGTATCCCACGTGTATGACATCACATAACCAACTGAACACCGTGGAATATCGGGTCGTATCCCACGTGTATGACATCACATAACCAACTGAACACCGTGGAATATGGGGTCGTATCCCACGTGTATGACATCACATAACCAACTGAACACCGTGGAATATCGGGTCGTATCCCACGTGTATGACATCACATGACCAACTGAACACCGTGGAATATTGGGTCGTATCCCACGTGTATGACATCGCATAACTGCACCGTTCCAATTGTGTCGGTGGTTGGCTTATAATTGCAATAAGTCATCTCTTGGTGTTGTGGTATGTTACCAGTATAACACGGATGACAACTTTATCCAAAGTCATGCATCACGCCTAAACCTAACCTTATCCCTAACCCAATCAGCGACAACTATGAGCCATTATATAACGGCCATAAACCACAACCCATGGGGGTCTAATTGATTAACTGTGAAGGCCCTGAAGGGGTTCTGGTGTTTGTCAAATATGACGTAGTTGGGCTTTTGCTACATTATCCTCATTGCTATCACGGTCCTGTCATTATACATGTAAGTCTGTCTGTGTGTATCTGTGTGTATCTGTGTGTGTCTGTGATCCCCAATCAACGAACGGCATGTTTTGTTGTAGCTACATACAGTAATCCCTGTCAGGAATAGACACTCTGCGTCCCAAATAGCACCCTACTCCCTACGTTAGCCACTACTACCACCCAAGCTCACAGGGGACGTGGTGCCATCTGGGTCCCACCGGGAGCAGACACCGGTGTGTGTTATGGACCGCGGGTCATATGGGTGATGCGTAGGGATGGACCGGGTGTCTTCTGACGAGCGTGGGGTTTGTTTCCCGACAGGACCCGCGTGAAGCTGGAGGGTCTGGACGACTGCCACGTCCTGGGCGGGGACGACTCCCTGTCCGAGACCCATGGCTGCCCGGCCTACGTCAGCCCCGAGATCCTCAGCGGGCCCGGCTCCTACTCCGGCAAGCAGGCGGACGCGTGGTCCCTGGGGGTCATGCTGTACACCATGCTGGTGGGCCGCTACCCCTTCCACGACCCCGACCCGGCCGCCCTCTTCTCCAAGATCCGCCGGGGCCGCTGTGGCCTGCCCGAGGACCTGTCCCCCCGCGCCCGCTGTCTGCTGCGCTCCCTGCTGAGGACGGCGCCGTGGGAACGCCTGACCGCCGCCGAGGTGCTCATCCACCCCTGGTTCGCCGCCGCCGCGCAGGAAACGGGGGTCAGTGAACAGGAAGTGTCTTTGGCGGAACAGGAAGTACCTTGCCTTGACCCGGAGGAGGAGAGCCACCTGTTCTGCTGATGGCGGACGTGAAATGGGACACGGAGAGTTCCAGATGTTACCGTGGGCGATTTGTATGTTATTGTGGCCCATTTTGTAACCTTTTGAGTTTCAAACTCATTTGATGCAGATTTTAACTCCAGGTACTGTGCTCCTTGGACTGGGGGCTCGTTAGTTGAAGGGCATTTTGTACCACAACCATTATTGTTCAAACAAGTCATTTGGTGCTAAAACCCATTCCACAATGACATGCTGTTATTGAGTAGATTAAAGCTACAACCTGCAGTTCAAATAATGACAAAGTGCACACCCCTGCCACTGTGTTGGTAAACAGCTGAAGGACAAAGGAGTCGGCTGCTGAGGGCACCTGGGAAAGTGGTTGGGAACGTCCCAGGGATCCTCACGGAAAAACTGAGCTGGAGCTCCTCACACACACACACACACACACACTTTCCTCGAACCACAGACACTGTGACTGGCTGACAGGCTGAGTCACCAAACGGTTCTTTGGGCATGGACGTGTTCACGGCTGATAGGAGGCAGCGATACGACGGCACCACTGTATCTGCTTTACCACCAGAAGCTGTTCCGTGTCAGACTCACTGAGGGAGGTGACATTTACTGTGACATCTCCTCCTCCGCCTCCCCCTCCTCTCTCTCCCTTTCAGCGTCCCTCCTGCTAAACGCAGACCCAGACTGTCAGTGTTGTAGCCTGCTCCTATCGGGTTCACTAATACTGCCCCCCCACCCTAATGTCAATACATAGTGCTAATTTGGGGCTGGGGAAAAGTAGTGCACTATGTAGGGAATAGGTTGCAATTTGGGTGGCACGGAGCGAGTGTGTATCTGTGGCCCAAAGGCCACCTTGTACCCTAAGGTTGTGGTCTAAAGTAGTGCACTGCAGTGCTGTGTGTATGGAAACGGATGCCATTTGGGACCGGTTAGAGAAGACATCAGAAGGCAGGAGATCTGTTGTTCACTTCAATGCCTTCACCTTTTAAACCGGTTTTAATGCTCTCCAAGACGGGAATCTGTGTTCCAAATGACCGCCTAGTGCACTTATTTGACCCCAACCGTATGGGCCTTGGTTAAAAGCAGAGAACGATATTAGGAATAGGGTGATTGATAGGGGGAATGATCCTTAGCCTCCATTCGGTCTTTCCTGGTCTGCTGTGGCCAAGCTGTTTTATCAAGCATCCAGCTGTTTTATCAAGCATCCAGCTGTTTTATCAAGCATTCAGCTGTTTTATCAAGCATCCAGCTGTTTTATCAAGCATCCAGCTGTTTTATCAAGCCTCCAGCTGTTTTATCAAGCCTCCAGCTGTTTTATCAAGCATCCAGCTGTTTTATCAAGCATCCAGCTGTTTTATCAAGCCTCCAGCTGTTTTATCAAGCATCCAGCTGGGTTGAACCACATGCTTTAACTGACCAGGACGCACACTATTACTGTTGCACTGTGAACTATGTGTTGTGACACCACCTCAAGACTTGACCGCATTTAAACGTAAAACAGAATTCATTGTAGAAAAAACTGAATGTAAATATGTATCTTTTAAACGTGTGGGAGTTTTCATGTTCACATTTCGCTGTCGTTTGAGCATCTGTGCATTAACAGAGATTCACACACACCCACACACACACACATCCACACACACATACACACACACATACACACACATGCCAATTCACTTTCACCACTAATGCCTCTCATCTCATGTTATCCGTGTGTTGTATAGAAATTTATTGTTTTACAGATTTAGTCTGTTCACATGTCTACCACTAGCAATATAAACTACCAACTAGTACACCAGGTACAATTCTCTGTGTATGTGTTAATATACTTACTGAGTTGTTAATGATTTTGATTCTGACACAACCATGCAAACACATGTCTAATTCTGATTCTGAACACAAACAAATACACACTTCTGATTCTGACACACACACAAACAAACACACACTTTCCTGAGTCGGCATCAACACAAGCAGATTGCAAACAGATATCCTCCCAAGCTGCACCCTATTATGTACGTAAGTGCACTACTTTATCCAGAGCCCAAGGCAACAGGGCACAGTTTGGGAAGCCCTCCTAACAGTGAATGTGACTAATGACCCTGACATTTAATCCTCAACACTCTCAACACTTCAGTAATTGTGATTGGGCCAAACTAATTAATTACATTGTGCACAATTCCTGTAGCATCTATTCTGTACAGGGTGCAATACAACGTAGTATGTTGCTCATGGGTTGTCATTTGAGACTGTTACCTTGTTCTGTAGAAGACAGAGACAGACAGTCTGTTACCTCAGTAGACAGACGCTGTGTTACCTCAGTTGACATACCCTCTTTTACCTCAGTTGACATACCCTCTTTTACCTCAGTAGACAGATGCTCTGGTACCTCAGTGGACAGCCTGTCTGATGTAGGTCTAACGTAGATAGGAGACATGGTGCAGGGAGAGCAGCCTGT
>JACXGK010015057.1:0-10843 GCA_016801125.1 Novumbra hubbsi | reverse complement strand
ATGGGCAAATAGGGTTAGGGTTACAGTGTATGGGCAAATAGGGTTAGTGTTACAGTGTATGGGCAAATAGGGTTAAGGTTAGAGTGTATGGGCAAATAGGCAAATAGGGTTAGAGTGTATGGGCAAATAGGGTTAAGGTTAGAGTGTATGGGCAAATAGGGTTAGGGTTACAGTGTATGGGCAAATAGGGTTAAGGTTACAGTGTATGGGCAAATAGGGTTAGGGTTACAGTGTATGGGCAAATAGGGTTAGGGTTACAGTGTATGGGCAAATAGGGTTAGGGTTACAGTGTATGGGCAAATAGGGTTAGGGTTACAGTGTATGGGCAAATAGAGATAATGCTCTGTACAGGTTGAGCCTTACTTGTGCATGTGCCTGATCAACACACACAGAAAACCATCTGAAATAAAAAAGAAGAAGCAATTGAAAGAACATTTCACAAACAAGCAAAATGGACAAAACACTTCCCTCTGTAACACACAATCTTACAATGTATCACGTATAAATGACAAACTTAGGTCAACAGAATTCACGGTAGAGAAGCTTCTGCATTGTCAAGATCCAAAATTAAATGTAATTGAAATAAACGAAAGCAGTGAGATACAGGGGGGAGTTCTACAGGCCATGATCCTAGCTTGTGTTTGAGATATTTGAACTATATAATTATTTGAACTGAAGCAGTTGCTGCTAACTTTTTGCCACTGCTACTACGTGAGGTATTTTTGGGGTGTGGCTTTTCACTTTGACTGATCACGATCAAAGGGCTCCAACTGTGGCTACTAGTATACAAGCTGACTCAAGGAAAAATGTTGTGTGCATGTACTCCCAAAACGAAAACCAAAAAGACCATGTTTGCCACAAAATGACATCATTACAACAAATTAACACAAACACCAGAGAAAGTTTGATAGAATTGGCAGTGTCTCTGTCAACCTTGAAATTTGAAAAGTTACAAAATAAAATTCACTTGGATTGCCGGGTTAACCAAGTTAATGTAAATGTAAGTGGTCGTTATGGGCTAAACAGTGAAATAGGGTGTCGGCTGGGCAGTTTGCAGTACAGAAGTACTTCCTGTATTGCGGCACCAAGTTAGAGAGGGAAGTAACAGACTGGAAGAAGTGACACTTCAGATTCAGATCAGAGACACCCAGAGATACTGATGAGGAGTAGAAATCACACCGAGAAAGGTAAACTGCTCATTCAGTCGTAATTGTACATGGTTCAATGGCATGCTATGGAAACATTTATTATTTTTTTATGAAGGACTGTTTACTCCTGTTAAGTTACAAACACTCCTAGAAGCACTCATAACTATGTCAGGAGATCAAAGAATCCAAGATGCTCTTGAATATCTCTGTGAATGTTGCTAGGCAATGGTTTCATGAAAAAAACTTTTAGTGTTTTAATGGGTAGCTGGATGGCACGAGGGCTTAGGACCACCTGTTCAACTAAATGTTTTTTTGTATTGTCTTCATGTCGAGGTTAGAATTAAATGTATGAAGCTCCAATGAAAATAACAGGTTTATGATGTTATGTTGTTGGGGTTCAATGAATACACCGGAATGAAAGACAAATAATGACAAATAATAATAATAATCCTTATTTCTGTACTGTACTTCTTGACCTAAGTCAACCTTGTTTTTTAACTTCCTTCCTCAGACATTTGGGAATTACATTCTTACATACATCCTGCATTTGTGTTGCTTCATTTTCTAGCCATACAAACATGACGATAATCCTAATATAGCCTGCACAACCCTAGGTACTATGATGACTGACGTTTTGTTATTGAAAGAAACTTTGAGTTTGGAGATGAATTTCACTTTTCTTGAATTGGAATCACAAGCATATTATCTAGTTGTCACACTCCATTCCTAATTTTTAAATTATTTTTCTTCTAAAATATCAAATATATATACATAAACATATTTATTTCTTTAAATGTACATGTTCTGTTAATTAACTGTGTCCCATGATGCAGTTACCATGGCACATCCGTTGCACCCCCACTGCCACAGTGTAATGCAGGGGTCTCCAAACCGTTCCACGGAGGGCCGAGTGTCTGCAGGTTTTCACTCTCACCTTGTACTTGATTGATTAATTATGTCACTGATTGGTTAGGTCTACCCTCATCTGGTTATTTAGGTCTGAACCTGGAACCAATTTACAGGAACTAAAACCTGCAGACACTCGGCCCTCCATGGAACGGTTTGGAGACCCCTGGTGTAATGCGTTCGCTGGAACCTCCCACATCACTGTGGCGTTTGGCCTCTCTGGCGTGCCGGCACTCCCATTTGGGCAAGATCCCAACGGGACACGAAGGGAGCATCCTCGCACCTGAATCCCGTTTGTTCGTTATATGTGGTATTTAAGTGTGGGATTCGTGGGGTGTCTTTGCTGGTGATTGTTTTCTGTGTAGCGAGTGTACAGGCGAGCCTAACATATCTGAAGTGCTACCCGTTTGTCGTTACCTGTATGGTGCGCCCTTGTTCTTGTTTCTACACCTTTGGATAAGTGAAGAAGGTTTTTGCGTTATTACCTACCTCTGTGTCCGTGCATCTGTTTTCCGACCACATGAAGCACCACAGCCGTTACACACAGCTTCATCATAGTCCAGATCTTGCTTTCTCAGCTACCCATCATGTGGTTTCCTGCCCACAAACTGTGTTTATTTAGACACTCTGTACTTCACTGACATTTTAATAAATGTACTCTCTGGTTTTCTGAGTTCATGTGAAACTGTGCCTCTTGAGTATTTGTTTGTTAATGTGTATATACATAAAATCAATTCGAATGTCCATTATTGCAGTCAACTTCAGTCTCTCTTCATGAAACTGAACATAATTATACACATCCATTGCCTTATCCTTTTAATAGATATTTTACTTCAATTTTCATGTATTATTTGACAGAAATGTCAAGATATTCTAAAGAGCAGTAGGTTGTATTCAAACCCATGCTGCCGTAGTACACGTGTACCAGCAGACACTGCTCAGACTGCAGGACCACACAAGGCCATTTGCGTACATTAAATTATTGTAACAAGAACGCTGTTATGAATGACACTGTAGCACTTAATGTAATGTATCAGTGTTATCAGAGGTTTGTTGTATATTGTTATATTACCAACACCATGTCTCTTTCTATTCCACTCCGATGCCCTAGACCAGTAGACACTGACAGAGAGGGAGACAATTGGAGGTACCGCAGGAGAAACCCTGGTTCTGTAGTTCATCCTGGAGTGAAGGCAGGATGTGGCTCCTCATCTGGACAGCTCTACTTCTGACAGAGAGATTGTGTGGTGGTAAGGTCCATTTCCTGCCTACTGTTTAAAATTATATTAATCATTAGTAGGTGTAAACATGGACATCCTTATTAGTCAATGTCCCAACAGTTACTCAAACCTCTAAAAAGTGACTGGCATAAATGTTTTACTCCTGTCTGTATTTATCTCTCTTCACCAGATCAGGGACCTTCAACGACAGACAATACAGAAAATACAGTACAGACTGGTCTATTTGCTGTTATTGCATGCACCTTCACACACCCAGATGACTTCAATCCTAAAACTGCATTATGGTTGAAATATCAAAAAGATCTCCAATGTACCAGTGTAAAATAAATAATTTTCTATTCCAAAACCTCTCTGAATTTCAGAATTGCAGTAAGATCAAAAACAACATCAATGAAAATTACAAAGGAGAAAATCAATTAAACGCAAGCAAATCCTCAAACAAAGTGAATATGACAGGTATGACATGACTATTACAAATGACTATTATGAAATAAAGAAACAGATTATTTATTTTGGACTATCATACATTACAATAACAGGCTGCCAACTATTGACTATTACACATGACTATTTCTAGTTGACTATGTATGAATCTGATTGTGTTTACATTCACTCCTGTGGTTCTACTCCCTCTATGAAGTGCCGACTCTGGTAGTGGGAGAACTAGTGTCCTTGCACTGCACCGCCGAAGGATTCTTCTCTGGAAGTTCACCCAACATCACATGGAGATGGAGAAAATCTGGAGACAACACCACCGAGTTACCAGGCAACACGACCAGTGTACCAACAGCCAACCTCTCAACTTGGACCTTTATCCCCTCTGCTGAGTTCAATGGTACCAATGTCACGTGTCAGGTGACCTCCGATGAAACCAAGTCTGAAAAAACAGTGACCTTGAATGTGATTTGTGAGTACTAATTATACCCAATATTCAATTTAACATCTTATTCAAGACAATCTCTTGATAGTACAATGTCTTTCCTCTTGAATGGACCTTGTTAAGAAACAATTAGTGTGTAGGCTACACAATAACTTCATGGTGACTTTGTTCTTCCATGTTCGAAGTTTCACTGCTGATCCGACTATCTGCAGTTGTTCTTTTAATCCCCCCCTCTCAATCAGCAAACCCCAATTAGTTAATGGAACTGACAGACCATAACGTAACATGGCATCCCTGTATTCTACCTTCCCTCCTACTAACCTGGAGAGTCTGGAGACAATGTGTACCACCTCTTTGACCAGATACGGCCCCTAGAATGAGAACCTGTGTTTTCATTTGATCAAACTTTTATCAAACTGAAGAGCCCAAAGTCCGCATTTGCTCTTAACATGTTCTGCTAAACCTTCTTCGAAATCTTGCAGACATTGATTCTACTTTGATCTAATTTACTTGAATGAGCTCCATTCACTAATGAATCCTGTTCACTTAGCCCAATAGATCCTGATTCTGATCCTCCCAGGAGCAGAAACTCCAGGGTCTTTTGAGAAAGGGTCCAGGGGCTTTTGAGAACGGGTCCAGGGTCTTTTGAGAAAGGGTCCAGGGTCTTTTGAGAACGGGTCCAGGGTCTTTTGAGAACGGGTCCAGGGTCTTTTGAGAACGGGTCCAGGGTCTTTTGAGAAAGGGTCCAGGGTCTTTTGAGAACAGGTCCAGGGTCTTTTGAGAAAGGGTCCAGGGTATTTTGAGAACGGGTCCAGGGTCTTTTGAGAAAGGGTCCAGGGTCTTTTGAGGACGGGTCCAAGGTCTATTGAGAAAGGGTCCAGGGTCTTTTGAGAACGGGTCCAGGGTCTTTTGTTATTAGTCCCTCAACCTATTGAATTTATAACACTTCAAATATGTAAAAGACTCACCTGGAAAACATCTGGAAACAAAACAGTGAAGAATTCGGGGAAAGCTGTGTGTTTTTAATATAATATTAGAACAGCTGGGCATGGACTGTGCTCTGTTGGCTATTACATGTCTATGTTCAGTGTCTTTATTTCTAGGTAGTCTGTTTCCTTGTTCTGTTTGACATTGATTTCACCTGTGTCTCATTTACCCAAATCATGTTCCTCTTTCATTTCCTCCTGCACTAGTCTGACTAGGGTCAGTCATTGCTCTACAACCCCACTTGCAAAACAGTTGACACTGTGCAAAATGTAATGAAGAAGAAATTGCAATGATTTGTAAATCATTAGAACCATACATTAAAGAAATTGTACAAAGTCTACATATCAAATTTTGAAACAGAGAAATGTATTTCTTAAAACTTATATGCCCACTTTGGATTTGATTCCAGCACATTTAAAAAAAAAACTAGGACAGGGGCTGGGGAAGTTGTGTAATGCTAAAAAAAAATACCATTTGCTATTTTCTGAAGACTATTATACCATAAACCTATCACTGATATTTATCTCTTCCTTGATTTCAGCCCGTCCCTCTGTTTTCAATTTGTCTGGGTGTGTGGTCCAGGCAGGGGTCATGACCTGTGTGTGTATCTGTCAGTGGTGTCCCCAGCCATACATCAAATGGCCCCTGCTGAAGAACCTAACAGAGTACAACCAAACCACATCAGTATCAGGGTCTTCAGTGACCAGCACCATCGACCTGCCTGTCGGAAACAAAACTAAAATCTCTGTGACGTGTGTCTGCCAAATGTCAGACGTTACTGTGAAACAGAAGTTGATCATCACCCTGAATGGGACCATCACCCTGAATGGGACCATCACCCTGAATGGGACCGTCACCCTGAATGGGACAAAGGAAAATCAAACAGGTAAAGATAAATTCTGAGTAACTTTGTTAGGATTCACAGCTTCCCAATACCCTCCAAAATGTGTGCAAAAGTTTACATCATAAAATGTTTCTGTCACAGGGTACGTGTGTGTTCTATAAGCATATACCTTGTTTTCTTTTTTCAGAGGAAGAAGAATTTGAAAACATCATGGCTATGCTGATGAACAAAAAACTGATGACTGCATTTGGGATTGGTACAGCCGTTTCAGCCTCCTTTTGCACCATCTTCCTGTGTTTGGTGGGGAAATGTAAACGGTATGATGTTATCTATATGTTTACTACAGCGCACATTTGCTGTGGCATTCTTTTAACAACCTTATGCAACATCACAACATTTATTTCCACTCAAAGTTGCATACATTTTTTCAGAACATTTGTATTGATGATAGGAGAGTAGTACTACTCCATAAAATCTTCAAAGCACATTCCAAACACTTTCATTGGGGATAAGATCAGGACTCTGTGGTGGCAAATGGTGAAAATGTTTCCTCACGCTCACTGAACCAACTCATTTGAGCCTGATGAATCCTGGAATTGACCTCCTAGAATATGTCAGTGTGTCGGGTGGAACGGAGGGTGGTTGGGGATCCAAACGCACGACGACAGGGATATGTTAAAGTGGAGAGCAGCCGTTGGTGAGCTTGGATGAAATGACCTGTGTAGATTGGAGGGGGCTCTGGAAAAACTGGCAGGGAAAAAATTTGTGAGCAGAGAAATACTAGAAAAAGGCTGGAAAGCCAAAAGTACTGCGTATAAACGCAGGAGCCAAAAAAACTTAGTGGGGGACGTAGCGTGTAGCCTCGTGTGGGACTTTGTTTGAAATTGCAACCCGGGAGTGAGGAACAGGAACTTAAATAGGGGTGCTGATGAGAGATGAGGAACAGGTGTGCGTAGTTGGGTGTGTGCTTAGTGACAATGGTGCTTGTGACAGTAGTTAGAAATGCAGCCACTGGCCACTAGAGGGGGTGGTAGGACCAGAACTGCGTTGGGTCAGGGTGGTACCCTGACACAGTGAATATGTCCGAAAAGAATACATCTATTTATAGGATAACCTGGTCATTCAATGCATTCAGGTACTCAGCTGACTTCAATCTATTTTCAGCCAACATTACTGACTGCTAGACCTCACCAATTGAAGGAACCCTTAACCACATCCCAGCCTCCAGAGGCTTGTACATCGGGCACTATGCATGAGGGGGCATTGCTTCATGCACTTCCCTTCTTACCCTGACGCCCATCGCTCTGGAATAGGGTACATCTGCATTCATTAGACCACATGACGTTTTTCCATTGCTCCCAAGTCCAGTCTTTATGCTCTCTAGCAAATGAAAGCCTTTTTTGATTGGTCTCACTAACAAGTGGTTTCCTTGTGGTCAAACAGCCACAATCATGTTCTTGTTGCATTGTGCTTGTGAAAATGCTTTTACTCTAACTATTAAACATGACCATACATTTTACTCTAGGTTTTTTGTACGATTCGACATCACCAATCATTTAAGTGATCAACAATCTTGATAGACTTCGCACACCGTTACCTGGAATAATTCTCTCCAATGTGCGTCCGCTGTGCAACAAACAACAAACTTCAGCTACTGGCATGGAAGGACACTTTTATTCATCTTTCGTTTAATGTTTTACGGAGACACGGCTGTGTGGATTGAAATCCGGACTCTGCACTGCAGCTGGCAGGCTTCCAGCTCGGATCACGACGGCGGCTGGTGTAATGATGTGACAATGATCTTGATCTGGAATCATTCTACATCAACTATAGACCCTTCTACTCCCCTGTGAGTTTGCTTCATTCATTCTGGACGGTGTTTACATTTCACCGCAAGCCAACGTGCAGGAGGCACAGCGCATGCTGACCAGATACTGTGTGCGGAGCAGGAAAACCCAGACTCCTTTGTTATTGTCCTCGGGAACTTCAACAAAAGAAACCCTCAGCCACAAACTCCCCAAATACAGACAATTAATTAAATGCCGGACCAAATAGGAGAACATTCTGGATCACTGCTACCCTACAGTCAGTGGTGCCTATCATGCTGTCCTCCACGCTGCACTGGGTCACTCAGACCACGTAATGGTTTCCACCTGATTCCTGCTTACAGACTGAAATTAAAGCTCTGTAAACTTGTGAGGATATCAAAGCAGTGGAACAGTGAGGTTGTGAAACCCATGGTCCACAGCTCAACTCAGACCACTAAGGTTGGAAAAAGAGGAAGCATTCAGGAGAGGGGCTTTAAAGAGTCAGAAAAGACAGAGTCAAGACAGATTTAAAGAGTCAAAGTAAAGACTTAGTAAGGAGGTGAAAGAAGCTAAATGACTGTACTCTGAGAGATTACAAAAACAATGCTCAGCTAACGACTCTGCTTGTGTCTGGAGAGGCCTTAGACAGATCATAAACTACATGCCTAAAGCTCCCCATCCTATTAATGTCTCTCGTCTATACTTAAACTAGAACCAAAGGAAACACTACAAACGAGACAAGACAGAACAACTGAAGCATAAGGCCAAACAAAGACTGTCAAGAAACACTAGGAAAGGGGAGAACAACTGAAACATAAGACATACGACAGTGTATCAACAGAAACTTGATACACTGGGTAAGGAGTAACTTAAATAAGGACAGTGAAACGAGGGAGAGAGGGCGTTGTATCTTGCTGGCCTGCCGTGCCAGGACGTATCAGATGGACATGGCAATGCATCTCTATCCGGGAATTAGCACTTGGGTCACAATAACGCGATGGTACTGTGATTGCCTAAGTATCGTCTACAATAACGTGATGGTACTGTGATAGCCTGAGTATCGACTACAATAACGCGATGGTACTGTGATAGCCTGAGTATCGACTACAATTTACTTCCAAATAATTGCTTCTCTGAATATTGTTGTATTACTCCTCAGACGCAAAGAAATAATCATAAAGGATTCAGACTGCGAACAACCAGGACTGAACCTGGAGATGGTGACTGGTGGAAACCAACAGGTACAGTGCTTTCTAATTCTGCTTTACCAATAGCATGGACTCATCTTTGATATGATATCCCTTTCTTACATAATTATATAATAACAGTATGACCGCATAGGGTATGTAACCACATACAGAGCAGTTGGATAGTGACATGTGTTTCAAGAAAATCACAGACAAAACACCAAAAATAAGACCAGAGCTAAATTAAGACCTGGCAAAGCCATGGTAAAATCTAGCCTGAACAAGTCAGAGACTTGTTTAAAGTGATGATAGAGTCTGAGTTGTGTGTTGCTGAAGGGAGAGAGTTCCACAGTTTAGAAGCAATGACACTGAAAGCCCAGTTAGAACCCAGAACCCTGAGGCACAACTTGGTTGACATGGGCTGGCTGGGAATTTTAGCCACCAAATGACACAAACTGCTTCCAATCAGCCAGATATGATCAGAACCAGTCAGGTGCCGAACCACATATGCCCAACATGGTTTCCATGCGGTTGAGAAGGATAGTGTGGCCCGCAGAGTGGAAGGCAGCAGAGAAGTCCGGGATGATGACAATAATGAGATGTTGAGAGTTAGCAGCAATGAGGAGGGCATTGATCACTTAGACGCGGACAGTTTCTGTACCGTTTTGCTCAAAACCATGATAGGAGTGGTTCATAATGGCCATGGTAGGTCATAAGACACTGAAGTTGAGAGGCAACTGCTCCCATATTTTAGCCAGAAAAGGGAGGTTAGAGATGGGCCTGAACTTATTGAAGTCACCTGGGTCTTGTCCTCACTTCTTGAGGGTGGGTGTGACTGCAGCTGGTTTGAGTGAGGGAGGAACAGCACCAGCCCACAGGGAACAATTCACTATGTTCACCACTAGAGGGCACTGGGAATACAGACAGGCCTCGACCAGGGATCCAGGCATATGATCCTGTGAGCAGGTGGAGGCTTTTTTCCTGGGGATCAACTCTGCAATGTAGATGTTATAAACAGCAGATAAGGTGGATTAACAGCAGTCCAGCGACAGGGCTGTAGAGGTATAGTTAGCCATATCCTGAGCTAGAGACAGGGTAAATGATCACTGGAGTTGTTGCTAGATTGACCAAATCTAAAACTGAAAAAACTCCAGAAACAAATTGCAATGTTTTACAGTGCCAGTGTGGAGGAAGTGGAGGATTCCAGTAGCCGGTTAATAGTGGAGGAGAGAGTTCTGGGGTTTCCTTTGCTAGTATTTATGAGTTTGGAGTAATAGAATGATTTTACTTTGTAGGGAGCATCCTTAGATTTATGCACATGCTCTCTGTAAGATTTTTTATAAAGCCTCTCCAGTTGATGGCCAGTGGACTTCAACAAACGCAGCTCAGGGGTAAACCAGCTGGTATAGCAAATGAGACACACTGAGATTTCAGAGGGGCAACAGAGTCATGGCTAGAAGACAGGAGTATGTCATAGTGAAGAGGAGGTTCACACGGGATGGCAAGATGGTCAGACATGGCAAGATCCAAGGCACACATGTTTGAGGGGGAAAAACCTGTTGAACACACCAGGTCCAGAACATGGCCTTTGTTATGTGTGGGAAATTGTACATGTAGTGTAAAATTAAAACAGTGCAGGAGGGACTAGGCTGATTCTGACATGGTGCCCTCTATGATGTACTACTAGGCTGATTCTGACATGGTGCCCTCTATGATGTACTACTAGGCTGATTCTGACATGGTGCCCTCTATGATGTACTACTAGGCTGATTCTGACATGGTGCCCTCTATGATGTACTACTAGGCTGATTCTGACATGGTGCCCTCTATGATGTACTACTA
>JACXGK010015056.1:0-10831 GCA_016801125.1 Novumbra hubbsi | reverse complement strand
CCGTGGGGGAGAGAATCGCACACTAAGTCGGGGAGGTTTCAGCACACACAGTAACATAAGCAACTGTTCCCCTTTACATAAATAACAGATACATTTTATGGTTCATAGTAGTCATTTCTGTAACTGGATGACACTGTTTTTCGGAGGTCCGTGCTTTAACACAGCCTTTCAGAGGCTGATGGGTAATTACGAATTTAAATAAACAGCCTTATTATCCGGTGACCTTAGTTTCTACCAGATGATTGATTATTATAATTTATTCAAGGGATGATACGCTCTCCTCGTAATGTGAATACCCCTCACGTGTGGGGATCAAAGACACCCCCTGTGAGAGGAGGAGGAGCAGGAGGAGGTGGCGGGGTAGACAGCAGGAGGGAGTGCTGAGAGGGAACTTCTCTTGCTACACACAATGGCATCCAGAGGGGAGGACAGTCTGGGAGAGTGGAAGAAGTGAAGGATATTTGCAGTTTTCTAATTTTCCACAGTCCCATAAACAATGGACCCAGTCCGATAAGCAGTGGACACAGTCCCTTAAGCAGTGGACACAGTCCCTTAAGCAGTGGACACAGTCCCATAAGCAGTGGACACAATCCCATAAGCAGTGGACACAGTCCCTTAAGCAGTGGACACAGTCCCATAAGCAGTGGACACAGTCCCATAAGCAGTGGACACAGTCCCTTAAGCAGTGGACACAGTCCCTTAAGCAGTGGACACAGTCCCTTAAGCAATGGACACAGTCCCACCTCTTCATTTTCCCCAGCCCTCCCAATTCCCCCCAACCCTCCACTGCCCCCCCCCTCCCAACCCCCCGAGCCACCAGACACTACTATAGCGTTGGAGTGTAGTATAGATTTATTGTCTAGGCTCTGCTTGGCTTGGAGTAGGAAATCTGATACACAGCTTTTACAAATACTACAAACACATTACATACAAGACGCCATCTTTTTACCTCAGAGAGCTAGCCAGAACAAAGTAACGGTAGCAATGGCTAAATACTGTACCACCATACATTTGTCTTTGCAGATGGTATACACGTTATGGAAAAGGGACTTTCTCCTTTCAATAAGACAACAGTCACTATTACCACTCCAATGCTGGTGGAGTCTTACTCTGAGTCATGTCAGATTGTCTGGAAAGTCCTGGACACACCAAGGCACTGTCTGCAGGGGTAGAACAAACATTTGTATTCCATTAGTTTCCCGTGTTTCCATTAGTTTCCTGTGTTCCCATTAGATTCACTTCGGCCTGGTTCATCTGGCTTGTCCATTACTGCTTATTGGGCTAATGACTAGCGCTAGCTGTCAAACACTGTTGGATTACAGTCAGCCTGAAGCACTCTGTTCAAAACCAACGCGCAGTCGGCTCCATTTGATTCCGCAAAGTGGCCTACAAATCAATACAATCAGCATAGGATACGCCAGGATGAGACTGGAGGATCCACCTCGTAGTCACTTGGCATTAGCACAGACACCTTGTTTCCTCCCCTCTCCACCGTTTCGTTCCAGCACAATGTCCTGGTATACAGATCAGGTGAGGTCAGGTGGTATACTACTTCTTGTTAGCGCAATGTCGTGGGTGACAAGATGTCACATTGTTACCTGTTGGCAGGATGTCTCACGTGACGAGATATTACAATGCTTCCTGTGCGGATCCAAGTGCAGGTGTGCGGCAGGTTAGTGCAGGTGTGCGGCAGGTAGGTGCAGGTGTGCGGCAGGTAGGTGCAGGTGTGCGGCAGGTTAGTGCAGGTGTGCGGCAGGTTAGTGCAGGTGTGCGGCAGGTTAGTGCAGGTGTGCGGCAGGTTAGTGCAGGTGTGCGTTTGACTATGAAATTAGGGGCACTATAGAGAGCCTACAAGAATTGGGAGTTTCATTGGATTTCAAATTACTTGAGGGTCTATAGGATCTGAGGGAAATCTGTATCTCTAAGTTGATACATTTAACAGGTGGTCAGGAAGTACAGCTCAGTTTCCATCTACACGTTAGGGCATAGCCAGATCAGCTGATGGTGGCCTCTCTCGGCCTCTCTGTCCCTTTCATTGTCTGTCTCTCCCCCGGCAGAGATGAGAGGGGTAAGGAGGGAGGGGGGAAAGGCAGCAGAGGGATGTGTGTCCCAGGCTACTCCGTTTCTGCCCTTCTCCCACAGGAGAGCCTCTCTAGCAGATCAACATGAAGGACAGGAAGCAGCAGTGACAATACTGTGGCTGATAACCTCACTGTTACGTTATCACGACCGTCTCCTCTGACGGACGATCGCATTAGGTACGGAGCGCAGCGGGACATTCCATGGAAGGACATGTGTCTGTCACGTTTGCTGCAGCCGCCAGACAGGCGACCCACTGAAAAATGACAGATAGACACCAAACCCGTGCGGAGAAAAGCGTGTGGGGAACACCGTTTGGTCTGAGAAACAAAACGTCACAACTAGCCCTACGATCCGACATCAGCTCATCGATCACCAAGTGTAAGGCACGATAGCTGCCGAGGGGAGAACGAACACGCGCAAAACCCAGGGTGTTAAGCAGAAAATAAACGACTAAGAAAACAGATTCCTTGTAGACCCTCCAACAGCCCCACGGATCTTTCTCCTGCGAGACCACATTTGTGCCTCATAAATTACCCATGAGGCTGCAGCAGCCAAGCCCGTTATAAAGCAACATGCTCCGGCAGGGAGCTTCAGCGTTCCAGGCGACAGAGCTCCAGGTCCACATAGATCAGCATTTCTGCGGTCGGCCCGTCACGCTACCCACCGCGGCACCACGCTCAGTCGCCCGCACGTTCTGCTGCCCCGGCAACCAGCAGCCCCGTGCCGGAGGGAGCCACAGGAGCGCCGGGGCTGGCGGAGCGCAGAGCGGGAGTCATAAAGCACAGAACGCGTCAATGAACCTCGCTACACAAAGAGACAATCTCCGCTCGCTGGGACCCCCCACCGCCCCACCCCGTACAGCCTGAAGTCCCCCGCCCAGCGTCTCCCCTCCACGCCGGGAGAACACCCACCAAGAGGGCTGCATGCAGCCGGCCAGGACAAAGGCGAGGCGCGAACCGGGAGACACTGAGCTCAAACTCAGCCTCCTCTCCCCCTCCTCTCCCCCTCCTCTACCTTTTTCTTCAGCTGCCGCTGTGCCTGCCGGATCTTCCTCTTGGCGAGCTTCTCGTCCTCGACGGAGGTGTCGACGATGGCTCTCTTCTTGATCTGAGAGGCAGCCTGAGCCATGGTGCTGGGGAGTCCGGACGGAGCGGGGAGGTATCCTTATGGCGCGGGAGCACGGGGAGGTCCACGGAGGGGCGGGAAATGCTCCTCCTGCCGGTTTAAGATCCGAACAGGTGAGGAGAGGCTGTCCGGGTGGTGGTGCTGCTCTCAGGACAGCAGAGGGAGGAGCGACCGTCAGGAGATAAAACCAAACAGGAACACACTAACTCCACTCTCTCTCCCTCTGGTGCGATGGAGTTCCGTGGCATCCAGGATAGACACGCTGGAGGCAGTAGGCTGGTTGGGGGGCAGTAGGTGGAGGCAGGAAACTGGGTGGGGGGTGTCAGGCTGACAATTACCCCCTGGAGGCAAGAAGGATCCGCTAGTCTCCTGGGAATCCAAGCAAGTCCTCTCCTCTGTCTTCT
Source organism: Novumbra hubbsi (assembly GCA_016801125.1). Classification (NCBI taxonomy): domain Eukaryota; kingdom Metazoa; phylum Chordata; class Actinopteri; order Esociformes; family Umbridae; genus Novumbra; species Novumbra hubbsi. The sequence continues at coordinate 7,220 of JACXGK010015056.1, read as the reverse complement.
TCACGCATCTCCTGGCCGTCCCACGTCCCTCACACAGAACCCGGCCGTGTAACGCCGGCGAGAGGGAGGGGTGAGGGAGGCAACGAGGGGGAAAGAGAGGCAGCGGCGGTACAGAGGCAGTTCTATGCCACGAGCTGGAAGTGCCTTAGGAGAGGGAGGGAAACCGAGGGGGAAGATGCTATGCAAGCGAAAAGAGGGAGAGCAGAGTGGGGGAAGAGGGAGGGGGGAGAGTGAGGGAGGGAGGCACTGCTTATAGGGGGAGATGCTGGTGTGCAGATCACTGCACATACAGGAAGGTAGAGAGAGGACGAGAACGAGAGTGAAAGAGAGAGATAGAGAGAGAGTGACAGAAACAAAGGGGGAGAGAGGGGGGGGAGGGGGGCAGAGAAATGCCTACCAGTTAAAAAGCAGCTCTGGTGTTGCTGGTGTCAGACGGACAGACGTACAGAATGGACTTGCGCTTTAACAAACTGACGAATAAAACCCATTAAGATGGAATTTGACACAAAGACTCTGGTGCCAGATGTACCGTCGCGTGTGATTTTCACAGGTTCCGTTACGGCATAAAACTAGGTTGAATAACGGCAATGAATCAGGAGGAGGAAGAGTTTGGAGGACAACAAAACACAGTTCAACAAGGTGTGTGTGTGGGGGGGTTAAAGATTATATCCCATTATATTGATTTCATTTCCTGCCGTCACATCACCACTCTTAATGCCCTAATGTTCACTGTTGTCACTGGTTGAGACTGAGACTGAGTTACAGAGATTGATGGACTAGGACTGCAGTGGTTGAATATTTGATGATGATGAGGAAGCAGGGCTCTGGTATCCAAGGAGGTGGGGCTCTGGGACGTTAGGGAGGGGAATCTATGTAGACGTAGCGTGACATGTCTTAAGAATTGCATTGTTCAGAATGACGCATGTTATTTTAGCACTTGACAAATAAAACTTTTGACTTGATCGGCAGGGACATTTGGAGAAAGAGAGTGCAATTGGTCATCTGGCTCTTATGGAAAAAACTCCAGAACATGAAAGCAGAGAGACAGAGAGAAATTGTTGGTAATGTTTATATTGAGACATCGGAGAAAAACGTCTAGTAACATTTATATTGTGGTTAAATGTAGCCTCTGAAACTGAATTCAGGATAAATATTGCTGTAAACAACACATTACACATCCAATATATAGCCCTCAAGAACAACACATTACACATCCTATCTATAGCCCTCAGTAACAACACATTACACATCCCATCTAGCCCTCAGTAAACAAGACCTTCTTATTACTGTTACTAACAAGGATTATACGGTAACATTAAACAAGACCTTCTGTCACTAATGCTACTTACATGGATTATACAATAATATAATAATATAAACATTATCTCTCTCTAATGCAATAATTTGCCAGCTACAGTGGCTCTCAAAATTATTTAAACTTCTTGGATTTATTTGCGTTAAAAAATTAAATCTAAATGGATTTAATAGTCATGTCCTAAATTGCACAACTAAAACAGAAAATGACTAATTGCAAAAGTGTTCATCCCCTTTGCTATAGCACACCATAATGAGTTGTGGTGCCATCAATTGTCTTTATAAATCACATAACTATTTGAATATAGTTCACCTGTGTGCAATTAAAGTGTTTGACATGATTTCAGGTTAAAAGCATCTGAGAAACAAACGACTTGGCATCATGGCAACAGTATACCAAAGACTCTGAGAGAAAGTGGAAGAAGATTCCATGGTTTGATGAGACCAAAACACGCATTATCCTGAGGACATCACTACCATGAAGCAAGGTGTTAAGAAAGAAGGCAAAATGGATTCCCGGGAATCAACAGATCACCCCCGAAACAAGCAATTCACAGATCAGCTCAGGTAACTAGCAATCAACAGATCACCCCAGTTCACTAGCAATCACCAGATCACCCCCGGAAACTAGCAATCAACAGATCACCCCTGGTAACTTGCAATCAATAGATCACCCCAGGAAACTAGCAATCAACAGATCACCCCAGGTGACTAGCAAACAACAGATCACCCCTGGTAACTAGCAATCAATAGATCACCCCAGGAAACTAGCAATTAACAGATCACCCCTGGTAACCAGCTATCAACAGATCACCCCTGGTAACCAGCTATCAACAGATCACCCCTGGTAACTAGCAATCAACAGATCACCCCCGGTAACTAGCAATTAACAGACCATCCCTGGTAATTAGCAATCAACAGATCACGAAAACGTGTTGAAGTCTGCTACAGACCTGGGACTTGGGAGAAACAAATATTTTTAGCAAGAAGATCAATACATTGTTCTACACAGTAGCAGTTATTTAAATTAATGTTTTAACACAACATAATTCTTATAAAACCGATTGGTTAACTACAAGGAATTGGCACTAACCATTCCAAAGTCTTGCACTTATTTTATTGTGTTTCGATTTACAGCGTTGGCAAAATGACAATCTGTTTTTTATTTACAATACTTTGGAGAAACCTGGGCCTCTGCCAAGAACAGTAATGGAGTAATGGAAGGAAGGATGAAGGGAGGAAAGGAGGGATGAAGGAATGAATTCCTTGTGGATTCCTTAAATGCAGATGTTATCTCAGACGTTGAAGTTATTGTCCAAGAGACAGTCTAATCATATAAATAGCTCATAATAAAAGGACCCAGAAAATACTATATTTTTCCAATCTGAAACTATCAAACCACTCTACTGTCACTAACAAAAGTGCAACTAACAAAATCTTTTGTCAGTAACTGATGTGGATCCTAATGAAATACAAACTCCTTTACTTTCATTCCTTCAACGTGTAACACAATAAACATTCCCCCCAACCTCTAACACAACGAACATTCCTCAGACCTGTAACATAACAGACATTCCTCCGACCTGTTACACAACAGACATTCCTCCGACCTGTAACACAACAGACATTCCTCAGACCTGTAACACAACAGACATTCCTCCGACCTGTAACACAACAGACATTCCTCAGACCTGTAACACAACAGACGTTCCTCCGACCTGTAACACAATGGGCATTCCTCAACTTAGGCAATCCACCTTAGAGCAGGACTTCATCACAGCATGGTAATATTATCCAGCACGAAGTTTGTTAACCAAGGCTTCCTGTCCTGCCCACATTGGCTTCCTCCAGAACCCGCCTGGGCTCTGGCCGTGTCATAGCTGCACCACCACAGCTACAAATGAGCAGGTCCAAATGAGAAGAAACTGAGAGTAGCAAATCTCTCCGATGCTTCAAAGAGCGCAGTAACTCGGGATCAGCTGATTGACAAAAGCATTCACTCTGTTTCTGTATCACTGACGCTGACGGACGAAGATCAGACGTTGCTTCTCATCCAGCTTCCAAATTTAATTATAAGGATGTAATATAGGCCTATTTCTACACTTAACCCATTAGATGCTGGCTTTCACTGTGCCCACTGATTCGTAACTTTTTTTTAAGACACACAATTGAATTTTGTATCCAAAGTTGGGATTTTTGTTTGATGTTTGTTAAGAAGTGCCTCTGTTTGCTCATGCTGAAACCTCCCGCATATAATAATATCATTTATACATCATTTAGATAAGTTAAAACTACAAAACTGCATATAGCACACAATAAAATCCCTTCTATATCCTCATACAACCCTATTTGTATTTTATATAACTATGGATTTAGTCTTTATCTGTGGTATGATGGGTGTCACGGTGACAGTACGGTTTCTGCTGTTGTACAACAGGCCACTTGATACCCTAGTGGCCACCTGGAGGAACTGCAACAATGTCCTTGCTCAGTAAATAACCAGCTGTGGGTGGAGCACAGCACAGAAACAGGTTCACCAAGACGGGTACAGAACCTCTAATCAATAGACATCTGACTGCTAATCCAAAATTCAGCATTCAGCATCATATGAGAGAGGTATAGGTTATAGGGATGGATAGAGAGGATGGATCTAGCAAACCCTGCACCAACAGACCAGTCTTCTCAGACATCATCTTGGCCCAGGTCCCATTAGATGTCCCTAGAGCTCTATAGAAGCTAAATATATATCAACAAAGGGAGCTATTGTCTTCGACTTGAATGGCATACTATTCTCTATGTAGTGTGCACCTACTTTTGAATAGAGTCCATAAGGGAGTAGTGTGCCATTTAGCGCACCTTTATTTCTACTATATTCTTAATGTCTAAATGGGATCAAAGTGCACTTCACATATTCACCACTAGAGGACAGCAGTATACGGAGAACAAGATGGATCGTTCGAGGATTGATGAGCAGTATACACACACACGCACAAACTCTCTCTCTCTCTGAGAGGAATGAGTGTTTGAGTGCATAATGCATACATTATTAGAAAACATACGATGACAGTTACAAAACTATTGAAGAACTGGATGTACATGCTATTCCACTAAACTATCCCACTAAACCTCTGAACTCAGTCACCTAAGAGTCATATCATCGCTAGTTACCAGGGTTGATCTGTCGATAGCTAGTTACCAGGGGTGATCTGTCGATAGCTAGTTTCCTGGCATGATCTGTTAATTGCAATTGATCATATCATCTCACAGTGCTGTCTAGGTACAGCTAGGTAAAGCAGACGTTGTTCACTTACGGTGGTGGGTGGTGAAACCCAAGGGCCCAGAAAGTGACGGAGTGGAATCGTTCAGCAGAACTGTCCAGGGCATTTGTCTACTCATTACGTAACATGGCGTCAACGCACCCGCTCCGCTACCTGCATCCCAACTCCTCAGGGGGCCCATCTGGCCCGGGGCTGCCACCCACTGACGAGGCACACCTGCCCATAAATCAGGCCTCGTCAGGGGGTGGATGAAAGGGCCCCTGGTAATACAGCTCTGGCTAGCAGCAGATAGTGGAATAAATAAATGCGGAATAATAAAAGAAAATTGTAATAATATCAGGTGTTTCTTTTTTTATTATTATAATATTGTGTAAAATGATGGGAGAAGCCAGAGCTCCAGCAGAAAGAAACGGAATGAGAAACAGGCCTTCTGTTCAGGGGAAAGGCTGTGTGACTGGACCAGTGTGGATTGTTTGTGTGTGTGTGTGTGTGTGTAGGTGTGTGTGTGAGTACGTGCATGCGCCTAGGGCAAAGAGAGCTGACATACTCAGCACAGCAGAGCGGCGTTTTCATCCCAGTGAGAGTTGACTTACTGACTGATTCGTTAGCTTGCTGCCTAAGACAACAGCCTCTCAGATACACTTTATATAACCCTGCGGTGGACAGTGTTAAGCGTTCACCTACCATGCCTGAGCATTTGTGATCAGTGAATTGTTTGCAGTTTTGCTGACGAGTTGAGGCTGATGCCATGAGAATCTCAATCATCCTCATGTATCAAAGTTGTGGCTCTGGGTTTTAGCTGTATACAGTATATTTTAAGCTCACAAAGACAAAGTAACTACACAGCGTCTAGATTAAAGAACAATATAAACTCCAGGTGTGGTTGGAAACCCAAAATGTCTGGAAAGGATAATTTTATTACCTTTACCTAGTACCTAGTACCTTAACCTATTACCTATTATCTATATCTATTACCTATACCTGTTATCTATACCTGATGCGTATGACCTATTTCCTATATCTATTAGCTTAGCATATTACCTATATCTATTGCATTTACCTATTATCTATACCTAATATTATAGTGTGGAACAGTTCTACTAGACTGCCCATTTAAGACCTTTTGACTTGCAAAACCAATTATCAACTGGACACTTTGTTGGATTGATTACGTCTTTTATTTGATTATTATTAATGATTCAAACAGTTGAATAATGTGTCTTTTACGGACATGAACCCTATGGAAGTTCCTGTTTCTGTTTGGCTGCTGTGTGGGCAACCCTCTAACTCCTCCCTGCCATGGACACTGGGAACAGGAGACATACAGACGCATTGTCATAAGTACATGCATATAACCAGTGTCAAAATGCAGTAAGCGCAAGACTTCTCAATGCTCGAACATTGACCATCTTTGCATCTCGCTACAGCCATTGTATGATATAGTTGGCAGGTTTGTGTCTGTGGAACGGAGCAGAGGGCATCATTTGCAGGAAATCAACTGGAAAGTTTTTGTAGGAAATTGCATTTGCTGATGAATTCGTTATCCTATATAGTTACTTAGCAACATGACAGTTTAGAGTTAGCGGTCAGAGTATTTTGACTTCCCACTTATTTCATTGACATTTTGTCAGATTAAATATACTAATATAAATGATGCATTACCTGGATATGCAGGTTGAACAAGTTTTTCCATTCCATTTATCATACTCATATGCTAACATCTTAGTTGTCTTACACTGGCAAATAGTTTTTACAGGTTTCAGTTGAGTCTATAAGAAGAAAGCTGCAACAGGACACACAGCTCTCATCTTGGCTAGCCTGTTGTAGACATGTCCGCATCTCTTCTAAAGACAAAGGGTTGAACTTACAACCAAAATGAATGCCACAATGCAACAATTACATTGCTAAAGCATGTCATATAGCTTCTTCAAGATGCATTTCTGGGACTGAACCAACAGGCCGAAATCATGGGCAAATAACCTTTTCTTAAAAGCGAAATCACTCAAAGCTCAGACAGCCGTGGAGCAACAGCTTTGAAAGGGTTCATATTCCCAGTACGGTGTAGGGTTGGGGCACTAGTCTAGAACAGGACCCTCTGGGAATAACGTTTCACTCCCAGGGGAGTCCATCCCCATACATGGGCACAGACCACCACTACAGACCGTAGCCATGGACACAACATTCCCATAACATGTAGCACTACTAGCTAGCAGGCAATACCCTGGACAATGTAAAAAACCTGAATATGACCTAGGGCATTTGTAAACAGGAGTATGGCATTAATAAATTGTACTGGGTTAGTTTGTAGTACATGGTTTATGAGTAGTCCCTGTCTGTCTGCATGGTGTCTTATAGTCCCTGTCTGTCTGCGTAGTGTCCTGTAGGGTCTGTCTGTCTGCATAGTGTCTTGTAGTGTCTGTCTGCGTAGTGTCCCATCCTGTAGTGTCGGTCTGTCTGTCTGCGTAGTGTCTTGTAGTGTCTGTCTGTCTGCGTAGTGTCCTGTAGTGTCGGTCTGTCTGTGAAGTGTCCTATAGTGGCTGTCTGCGTAGTGTCCTGTAGTGTCTGTCTGTCTGTCTGCGTAGTGTCCTGTAGTGTCTGTCTGCGTAGTGTCCTGTAGTGTCTGTCTGC
>JACXGK010015055.1:0-10843 GCA_016801125.1 Novumbra hubbsi | reverse complement strand
TACACTCTACCCCAATTTAGTCTGATAGGGCTACACTCTACCCCAATTTAGTCTGATAGGGCTACACGCTACCCCAATTTAGTCTGATAGGGCTACACTCTACCCCAATTTAGTCTGATAGGGCTACACACTACCCCAATTTAGTCTGATAGGGCTACACACTACCCCAATTTAGTCTGATAGGGCTACACACTACCCCAATTTAGTCTGATAGGGCTACACACTACCCCAAATTAGTCTGATAGGGCTACACACTACCCCAAATTCTAGCTGACCAAATTTTGTAAAGAAAATCCATGTAGTCAGGAAATGTCATTCACTCACTGGGCAGAAATTTGGCGTAAAAAAAAAATCGAAAAGCAATCATCTTGACAGAGACATATTTCTATGTCCTAGGTCCTGATGCATGTATATCACAGAACCACAGCAACATTTGATTGTAGGCCATGTAATACCAGTAATTGCATCAAGGTCATCTTCCCCAGAGCCACCACTTTGGTAAAACGCATTGTGGTACCTTTCGTGTACTGCGGTTGGACATTTTCTATTTTACGTTTGAATACCTCAGAGTTTTGGAGGACTGTAACAAACATGTCACATTCTGTTCCACTACTCTCCTCTGCCTCTCATTAAACTATATAGCCAGTGAAGGGGGAATGTGTACTGTTGTTAGTCGGTATTATGTTTCCCTGCTATTACAATAACACAGCCACTTCTACCTAGAATACATGGATTGTTTTTGTCACTTCCTATATTTGGATCAGAATGTATTCTTAGAAAACTGCACCTTTCGGAAAAGAGACTACCGCATATTTGCAGTGCAAGGTACGATGTTTTTGTGCACACCTCCACAAATGAATCAGACAACTTAAACCGTTGCAATGGAATTGTTTACAGAGATGTCTTCAGACGAGGTATAAAACCGCTCTAATTTGCATAAAGGCTCTGTTCAAAAGCAGTGCGCTGCCTTGGATTTAGGAAGCGTATCTTTTTTCCATGCAAACAGAGAGTTTCTGCTTTTGGAAAGGGAGAGAGGTTTGTATCATCAAATGTCCAACTACACTTCTATGTGACCTCATCTTTCTAGACAGACAGGATTGTAAAACCACTTACTGTCATTACTTCATACCCTTCCCACCGACACTGGCATCCGTCCCAGCCCTCCACCATTACATTCAACGCTATAATCCTGCGGACATTAATATTTACCGGCCATAATTAAATATTTAACTAGTCCGGCCATCCCAGTTCGTCTTTTTCAAAATTAGAACGTTGATATTGAAAATGCCAAAGATTTCCAATTAAAAATGAATCTCTGGTGTGAGAACTTTGTGATTAATGTTACAAACCTTTTAGGGAGTTATTGGTTTTTTTTATCAAAGAAAGCTAATTAAAAATTAATATTCAGCTTCTGCTGTTGTTCAATTTAATTTGTATATATATATATATATATATATTTATACATACAGTACCACTCAAAAGTTTAAACACACTTACCCATGATTCCTATGCTTTGTTGTGACAATTTGCTTTAAAATATTTTATTTTAATAGCAATGGCTTAGTAAATATGGCTTGGGAATCATAAAACTTTTCAGGTAATGAACCATGCATTCAAAGTCAGTATGTCAGTATGTCACTCAAAAGATCTCTAATGTTTTGACATAAGCCAGCACACGATACTTAAACAACTTAATTTCAAGAACAGTTCAGTCATTTAAATTTCACCCACTCCAACCATAGATAGCTCTTCTATACTGTAGGTTGATTGAGTTGAGTTACTTTACAATAGCAAGTTCAGACACTCACTGTAACTATGAAGGACAAACCAAGTATCCTTTCACTCATCGACCGCAGCTTTCTCCTTATTCTCAATAAATATAAGAAGGACACATTTGTAGAGGACTCTGTTTTCAAGACTATGAAAGACTGTCAGACATTGACAGCTTCAACAATGAAAACTAAGGGGACATGGTTGTAGAGTGAAAATAGTCATTACTGCCTGTAACCTGGCTTGTCTGGAAACCTGCATATGAAGAGGAGATACAGCGTCCCCAGCTATGTTCGCTAGATAAGGTTGCTTCTTGCACCTTGTCACTCGATGAATAAATAATCGGGGAAAATGTAGAATTATAATAATGGCTTTCAAGCAAGTAATCTTAGCTGCAGCTGCAATACACCTTTTTAAAAATGAATGTGTTAAATAAAAGGATTTCTCCATTACCTATCTCTAATGTTTCTGTTTCACTTCCTCAGGACCCAAATACTCTGGAAGAGTAATGTGCAGCTACAGAACTCTGGAGGGCTGCACATCTTGATGCTGTTCTATGGAGGTAGTTGAGGGGACGAAAGTGAAAACACTTTTATGTGATGGACGCATGTTGGGTGGATTCAATCATTCAACGTCGGTAAAACGATGTTCATGTATGCTCCATGCAAAATATGTTAACTAATTGTTTGTCTATTCAAATTGACCATGTCTTGAAACCGACATTAATGCAATTCTTTGTGTTTGAAACCTGTCAGGTTGGCAGGTTCAAAAGGCTCCTGCCAATTAAATGTTGCTCACAATTGTGTATGACACACTTTTGACAAATGAAAATATCAGGCATGTCCTTCTGACAAGGGCGATGTACATTAACTATTCAGTAATAGTCAGTAACAATAGGTTTCTGTCAGCCAAAAGAGGATAGAAATGTCACTTCTGTCAGGGTGTATACTGACCAAAGCCCCCCCCATCCTCTCTTGACAGAAACTCATTTTGACAATTTGAAAAAAGGGGCTCTATTTCCTCCATTATTTAACTATTTTAGCGAGAGTCTTTTTCAAAGCGAAGGGCTGAGAGGCCAGACACTCCTTACGTCACGGTAAGAGATGTCAGTGTGTAATCCATCTCCAACAACAAGTAGTGCAGAATGCCTTCAAACATTCATGACCGTTACTTCTACTTCAAGGAATGTTATTTCTTTATTATTCATATATTTTAATGATGCAACATTGTGGCAATTAATCTCTGATGAATAATACATTAATTGAAAGTACTGAAGCTAGTGAACACAGAATTAATGCAGTCATTTTCATCTTTGCCAACCAATAATGGCCACATATTACAGTATGTGTGGATGTAAATTTACCGTTTTAGATTTTGACGAGAGAGAGGCAACCTTGAGTGTTGCTGACATAAAGTCAAAGACTGAGTTCAGGAAATCAGCCTGAGTTAATTCATTAAGTCTTATTATTATTTCACAACATTAAGCAAATTCATTTCAAAAGGCATCAATGCACCATGGCGTATTGAAGCCTATATTGCTCCACTGGCTTTTGAAAATAATAAAGAAATGTGATTAGCTGTGCCTTTGAGAGTTGACTTGGTGGTTTGCCTAATTTACTAGCATGCAACCAGTGCATAGTTATAACCTTAGGGATAATTGGAAATGATTTACTCAGGAAGCATCACAAATCATGTATGCTGTAGATTAATAGCTCAAATATCATGCATGTAAATTCTTTGACAATCACTGCTCAAAAATATTAAGGGAACACAAATCACACATCGGGTCTCGATGAACAAAATGCGTTAAAGATCAACATCTTTACGGCACACTGTGTGCTTAATTGCGAACCAAATTACGTAACAGCGGTCAAAGGAAACCCAAAATAACTGGATTCAAACACACCGAGAATCAAAGGAAACTAAATATAATCACAAGCTGTTCCAACTTGCGAGTTGTGTGTTTTGCCCTCCACGTGCCTGTATTCACCACGTCTGGGCATGCTCCTGGAGAGATGGCTGATGATGTCTTTGGGGATCTCGTGTCAGACCGGGATCAGGACATCGCTGAGCTCCTGGACAGTCTGTGGAGCTATTGGGTGTCATCGGATGCACCGATACATAACGTCACAGTTCTCATCTGGAGTCAGTTCTAGGGAACTAGAGGGCCAGTCAATGGCATCTATGCCTTCATCATCCGGGAACTGTCTACACGCTTTAGCCACATGAGGCCATGCATTGTACTGAACCAGGAGGAACCCAGGGCCTATTGCACTAGCGTACGTTCTGGCAATGTCATCCCTGTACAAAACAGAAGTCAGAGTACTGTTCACTAACACAAGGAGGTGTGTGACCATTCACGGATATGCCTCCCCAGACCATCAATGACCCACTGCCAAACCGTTCATGCTGGATGATGTTGCTGGCAGTTTATGTTCTCCTTGGCATCTCTTATCGAGTCTTGTATCTGAAAGTTTGGCTTTCCTCCTGTAACTGCCCGTCTCCTGGTATCTCCTCAATGCTCATGAGACTGTACTAAGAGACACAGCAAGCCTTCTTGCGACAGCACATATGGACGTGCCGTCCTGGAGGAGCTGGATTACATGCAATCTGAATGAGCTACGAGTACCACCTAATGCTACCAGTAGTGACAAGGACACTTGCAAAATTCAAAACCAGAGAAGGATCGATCAGGAAGGATAAGGAGAGTGCAATTGTCTGTGGCCACCACCTGCAAAACAATTCCCTTTTTTGGGGTTGCCTTGCTGTTGCCTCTCCAGTGCACCTGTTGTCATTTTAATTAGAACCAAAACAGTGGCATCAATTCACAATCACTTTCGCTTCCTAACAGGCACAGCAGTTTAATATCACTACAGTTTAATTGACTTGGTGTTATGCTGTGATGATTACGTGTTCCCTTAATTCTTTGGAGCAAAGAATTATATGTGTCAGTCTGTGTGAAGCTTGGGTAATACTAGGGTTATAGTTAAATGACTGAAAAGTCATCACCGTCACTATGAACTTAACTTGTAAACCCATTGGTCACTTTACAGCACTTGTTAATTAAACCAGATCATTACGTTTTGTCCTCCATGTGTGCCGATGTCTTTTGAATGCAATATTTGTGTGCTGAGTGTTTGACTGACACTAAAGAAAGAGCTCATAAATGTATAATACCAAGCAGAATGACTTTACAGTAAAAGGCAATTGTACGGAGAAGGTGCAACTTCAACACTTCTCTGTATTCATTCTGACAGACCCTCCTGCCTGGCGAGAGCTTTACACAGTCAGTTTCTTATCTTTTTCACTTTTTATCTTGTCTTGCCTTTTCCCCCCGAAGACCTGCTTGTGCTTTGAATGCTTCAGTAAGAGAGGATAAGCCATGCTTTCCTAGTCACACATATCAAATGCTTAAGACACCAAGAGCCAGAAGGACTCTGCATCCACTTTGAGTCTCCAAATTGGGATTTAGGAGCCGAAGAAAAATAAAAATTGCTTCAAAAGAGGCTTATTCAGAAATAAAATATCCTTGAGCTGACAAAGCAAATAGAATAATGCAAAATATGTATGGTGTGTATCAGATGCGTCTGTTATATAAAATGTTTAACTATATGAACTTCAAAGTAGGGAATATTAACATTTTATCTATGTTAATGTGTATATTATTTGTCTTACTTACTCCGTTAATGTCAAGGTAAGATAATATGGTACGGCTTATGCAGTACAGTATAATCAAATTACAAATCAAAACAATTTTATGAAAAAGCTTTAATCTGAACATAGCTACATTTTTATGAAAAGTTCATAACTCTTCAAACCAGTTATATAGGTGAAACTAGTAAATACTGGACACAATTTATGCAACATGGAATGTCTACAGTGTTTAGTGGATTCTTAATAGAAATTCCAGATCCATTACCCTTTACGCAAATCCTGCACTAAAACAAGTTCTGTCACCCATTTAACATGGTTGAAACTTAAATTATGTACTATCTAACAAGTTAGAAAATATTTTCACATTTGCAAAATGTTCCAGAATGCAATTTTAAGTCACTAACATCCCTTTCCCATTAGTTCACCATCACCTCTGGTTGATTACCAAACAAATCTCTGACAAGCTTTGAATAAAGTAGCTTATAGCTGTTTTGTATTATCTTTAATAGGTCTAACATGACAACCTATTGGCTTCTTTGTGCTCCCGTAGGGATACTGTAGAAAGGTTTGCACTATATGGTTAAAAGGGTGCCATTCAAAAAGGTCTCTCGATCTTCTCAGCCAGATTAGCCCTTTACAGTAATAAAGCGAATTGACTCGTCAGCTTTTTTTGCATAAGAAATGGTACATTACTTCCAAGAGCCTCCAATGTCTTTAGGGTCAGTACCTGTCAAGCATGACTCAGGGAAATGTGCAATGTCTTCAAAACCTGTATTTTGCATGAAAACTGTATACACAATATGCAGTCTGGTGTTTTATATTGTTTGAGCACACTGCTATCAATTCAATCATTAGACAAAATTAGTTATGCTTGATATTTCAGTGGCGGTGCTATCCAAGGTTGTGCCTTGAGGATGTGAAACCCTATCATTACCAAGGAGAGTGCAGAAAACTCAAATTAGCTCTTACAGTTGCTGTATCTTAATTGGCGACAGTTTGTTAGAGCACAAAAATTGCAAATGAGGTCTGACATTTGACAGTAGAGACTGGAATATACCATGTTTTTCGTTACTTGCTAACCAGGAAAATTCCTACAACAGGACGATCAAATTTAGGTTGAACCATGGGTTTTGTTTGATATTAACTATAGGAAGGGAACTAAAATGTATTAAACAAAAATTCTAAGCATATCTCACTCTTCAACCAGGGCTAGGTTGAGGGACTTGTCAATCCAATACAGTGGTGTGAATACAGCTATTGATTTAGCATTTTACTCAGCGATTGGTATTACATTTAAATATATACTCAAGTGACCTCATTAGTGCAGAACCAATGAAATGAGTATCAGAGAGAAATACCTTTGCTTGAAGTCCTCTTCTCATTCACCATAACCATCAACACAACCGCTGACTTTGAGAAATGTCCATGCAGATTTATTTTTAAGTTGCCTTGCTTTCCTGGAATACAAGGTCAACTGAATGACAGATTGGAGGGTGCTTTGCCTCCATGTTCAGCCTTTTATCTGTTTAAATCACTGCCTTAAGGCTGCAAATTGAGAAAACAGCCGGGGTCTCATTTCCAAAACCATTTGAGCATAATAAGTATGAGCTTTCCAGTGGCATTCCTGTGTCAGTCTGGCAGAGCGGAGGAGACTGAGGACATGCTGCCACTGAGACATTATTTCAGACCCCCACAGTTCTGGGAATTGCAAAGTTGCTTCACCAGATACATCACGACTCTTTCATTCCCAGTATTATCATAAAATGTATGTTTTAACATGCGTTGCCGTGTACTGCAGGCTAGCATAGAAAAAGTGTTGATAAAATAATCCATATTACGTTGACCTTCAACTATATATTCAGCAGAAGCGAGGTGATAGCGAAACACATCGACTCGTATGCTAGCCTGTGTGCCTTAGCCGTACCCTAATGTCCATGGCACACAACACCTGTGTCAATGTAGACAACCGACAACATAACATTTTACAGGTGGGGGACGGGTTATGGGTCTTTCGCGTAAACCGGTAAGCAAATCACATTGGTTAAAGGACCCGTTTAATCTCATTAGCTCCAAGACCTCCTTACACATTTGGCAAAGACATTTATTATTTTCAGATAAAGATTGCCGAAATATTAGGTTGAGCTCATCCAAACTAATTGTTCCTAAAGGGTGTTGTTAGGATGTAAGGATGATGTAGCTGTATCATGTTAAATGAAATCTGTTCTTTTTTGCTTCATGGCTGTTACATCTTGCATAGAAACGTATGAAACACATTTTGCATCCCCTCAAAAATAAAATTTCAAATGTATTTCTGTTCAGATGTCACCTGTGCTGGTTACCTTGTTAGTCAGGTTGTCTTTCACTTGTGGATGGGTTCAGCTGCAAACACAGTTCTCAGAGCAACACCTTGAGTTGCTCTGTCCCACTTTATTTCCTTTTACAAAGCCTGGAACTTATTTTGCCTTCTGTCTTTTGGATTTGTTTTACTCAAGTTTGTTCTGCTCCAACTGGATTTAATACCCTATCTTACATTGGAGTGGGTAATTATTTTGTTGAGTGTCTTTCAGAAACCATTTTTCATCTCCTGTCTTAGGCGGTTGTCAGCAATTCGTTTGGTCAAGAAATATTCAGTAGATTGGTAGAGAATGTTACCAGCTTAGTGTTATGTTGTAACTGTTTTCATGCAATATATTAAGAGGACAATTATTGATAAGTAGGGAATGGCAGGCTGTTTTAGATAAGGAATAGAGGGGATGATAATATTTATTGTGGGGTGCACCTTTAAGAGAATTTCTTACTTTGAAGTCTTATGATTTATACTTTAAAATACGTTTTATATTTGCTTGTCAGAAGCTTTAAATAAATATTTATTTTATTTCATGCTCTTGTATTTGGTGTGTATTTAAGGTGTGTGCAACACTTTTTTGTATGTAGGATTTCAAGCATGCATGTTAATATAAAATCTAATTTTGTTCACTTCCAAGTGTTATTTAAAAACAAACCCTTAAATTGATGTTGTGACAGAATGACAACATTAGTAACCCAAGTTGGCAACTGTAATGCGTCTTTCAAATATAGGAAACATTACAATATGTTCTCTTACAATGTTTGGTGAATATAATAAGCTCTGTGGTTGTATTGTTTAAAGAAACTGACCCTTGCCGGGCTCTATTTGTGTTTCTACTTCAAAAGAAGGACGTCTAAAACAGGTTGATTTCTAAGGATGACTTGTTGAGTTTACTGCATCTTCTAATTTGTTGGGCATCCATACTGTAAGTGTGTCCACTATTTAGAACTCCATGCAGTTTGAATTTCATAAAAAGACTATAACCTCAATGAGTGAGCGTTTCTTGACTGACAGCTCAAATAGCAAATACGAATTTTTTAGAACCCAAAACAAATAATTAATGGCAGCAACTTTTAATTTCCAAATTTCCTGTAGACCAATAAAAAAAATGTCTAGCTAGAATTTGGTTGTTTTAAAGTGGCAATGTATGTATTTTCTTAAATGTTTGAACATGTCAGTAGTCATTTATTCGGGCAATGTTGCCAGCAGCCGATTTGAAAAACTAATGAATGACTTTACAAGTGATCCTAACAATGGTCAGGATCAAAAATAGAGTGACAGCAAGTGACAGAGATGAGCCAACCCTTCAAACATTACCTCAGCCTCATAGTTTGCAGACTGCATCAGATGTAGACATGGTGAGTATCGCATGAGGATAAATGACGTAAGCTAGCACACTGCTAAACGAGCTAGATAACATTAACTGTGTACAATAGCCAGTCCATGGTGTGTTTGTGAGTGTGTGTTCACGGCTGGTTAAACATTTAGGCACGAAGTTGCTGTAGCTAGCTTGTCTTGAAACTGAAAACATATTGTCTTCTCTGTCTACTGGTGGGTGTGTTTGTCAGAGTTTCATTCCCTAACAGCCTCCCTCCCTCCATGACATGCTATCTCTCTATAATCACAAATGGGTGACATTGAGGATGTGTCAGTAAACTGTATTATGTTGAGCTGAGTCATATGTGTCAGGGATCTGTCTGTACTTGAGTTCTTTTTGTTGAAAAAGTAAGAGAAACTGTTTCTTCTAATAATTGGCTGAAATGCTAAATCAGACTAGCCACAAGTGGGGTTGGAGAAAAGACCTACTGGACGGTAGAGCTCCATGAATAGGGGAAGATAACATTACCTGGCCCAGTATTGTTGCTGGTGCGCTTTTGTTGTTGCGGCACCTGCAAGCACAAGAAGAACGTCCCACACAAGGTCTCCCCTAGAAGATCAGCCAGATGTTGAATGGCAATACCATTTCTACAATGGTTATGATAATAACATTATCATAACCATTTCTATAATGTTTTATAACATAATAACAATAGTTACTATTCCTAAACCTTTTTAATCCAGGGAGTCAAATGATCCAGTGTTGTATCTTATCAAAAATTGGATGTCAAAGGCTTAAAATGCAGTTTTTGCGAATATTTTTGATTTATTATCTAGGTCATTGTATCCCATTTTTTCTGTACAATAGCTGAGGACTGGGGTTAGCAAGCTGTTTGTGTCTGTGTATTAGCTGTGCTGTGATGTTTGTTATGTAATGATGCTTTTGTCTGTATGTGTTTGGGTTCGTATCTGTGTCTATAGGACTCCCTCAAAAATTAAATGCTGCATCTCAAGGGGCTATCCGTGCAATTAATTCAAATTCAAACCAAACATGTATTGTATTGTGTATTTTAAAAGATTTGTTGTTTACTGTTAATAATTGCAATAGCATGTATTATATTTTGAGATGTTCGAATACAGTAAAATATATGATTGTACAGGATAAATGTGTTCTAGCAGTGATTCTTTAATGCAAATACTATAATTAAGGTAAGGGTTGTCAAGCCTCTAAATAGATTAAGAATGAAATGGAATGCAATATATTAATGCAGTTCTACCTTACTACCTTTAAAATGTCTATGGGTCATTTGGGACCCCAAAACCATACATAAACGATATGAATAGAAATGTAACAGGCGCAATTTATTTTAATTTTTTTGTGTTTTTGTGGTCGAGATTTGGAAGGCTTCTCCTTTACGGAAATAACCGTAGGCTTACATCTTTGAGCAATCTGGAGATGTAAACAGAAAATGTAAAAATTGCAATGATTTCGACGCAGATTTGCGTCATCCGATTCTGGAGGTTGTTTTAAAATGTAGGTTCTCATAACGGGTGTCAGGTCCTGGCTGTGGCCTCTAGAGTTCTCTATGTGGCTGGGGCTCACAGCCAGGACCTGACTCTGATTCCGGTTTGTTCTCCCCAATCAGAGACAGCTGTACACTGTTGTCTCTGATTGGGGAACCTATTTCTGTGTCGTTGAGTTTTGGATGTTTGTTGGTTCATTGTTTTTCTGTCATGCGTTGCTGTCGGTTACTA
>JACXGK010015054.1:0-10839 GCA_016801125.1 Novumbra hubbsi | reverse complement strand
TTGTTTAATCCTATGTCGAGTGGATACGCTACATGTTCTTTGTAAGCTATTTAAGTTCTGTTTTGTTGTTTATCACAGCACCTTTACTTTTGACGTTTACAGTTCGTGTTAGTGTGTCTTTTTGTTTATTGGATTAAATCACCTTTTACTTTACAAAATGTCCGCTTTTGGTTCCGCCGCACAACAACACCGTGACAGCTATAATAATAAATAATAATAAATAAATATGTAAATATGAGATTACATAAAGTGGGGGGTACCCCACTTTGAGCCTTAACTTGGTAATTTATTTACGTCTTAAACTGCAACCTGGGACCAGAATTAATTAACCTTTTGGTGCTTTGATGGAAACACATGGAGAAGCGCTTTTTCTTAAATAAACATTTATTCCTATTTAGCAGACTTCAATAGAAACGGATGGCATTCTTTAAACCCAATCACCAGTGCCCATAAAAATAAACATTCCCTCCTGTTTCCAAAGTAGAATATGGAGTAGCTGCTGGGAACTGATAACAAAAGAACCACACTCTGTTATCGTCTATCAGGGAAGTAGAGGTCATTGGAAAAAGGTTTAGGGAGTTTTCAGCTTTGATAGATATCCAACCATATTCTTGGAAAGGCAAGATTTACTTAAATAAAAGGAATTGTCAAGTTGACAATTAAAAATAATTAAAAAGCAATAGAATGAAAGACCAAGATTTAGAGTATGATCATAAACAATCTGTGCAATCTGAAACTGATGTACCTTCATCTTGGAGTTCATCTTTGGCAGTAATTATTGTTTTTTTTTCTACCATTCGCACTATAGTTCAGTTCAAGCTGGGGTTGATTTTCCTCTTGTGGTCAAGCCATGGGAGGTTGGCTACTTGAACTTATTAATATTTGCAACTGTTGTCACAGAAACATCAAGCTGCTTGGAGATGGTCTTGTAGCCTACCTTTACCATGCTTGCCTTTTATTTTCTTTCTGATCTCCTCAGAAAACTCTCTTATTTGCTTTCTCAGGTTGACGTTTAGTGTGGTGCACACAATGATACTAAACAGCACAGTGACTACTTTACTCCATTTAAATAGGCTGAATGAATGATTACAAGATTGGAGACATGTGATACTAATTAAAGAAACTAATACGTTTACAATATCACTTTTATCCAATTTTTGACATTTTCTTTTATAAGGGGTACAAACAAATGTTTCCAGGCCATTCTAGAATATATTTGTAGAATAATTTTTATTGTATATTGTAATAATTTTCCCCAGCTCCTTTGCTTTATTCTATGACATACCAAAGTCATGCAAGTATACACGATATAGTAGCTTTTAATTTCATCACTTATCGGGAGGAACACAGCATTATTTCAATGAGCTGTAAGGGTACCAAAAATGTTACCACGTCTGAATATATGTATAATATTATTAAAATATGAGAGGGAGTTTGACAGTTCTGTACTCTAAAAATATGAGATTAAACAACTACTCAGATCTTATGGGAGGGCCTCTCACAAGTTTATTGACTCTCATTTCCTGAAAGAGACATTCAGTCTCTTCCTGCAACAAAAATGGCTCACACCTAATATTTACTGGAACAAAGGAAAGACAACAGTGAGACATTTTGATTATAAGGCTGCCAAGAGATCTTATCATCTGAACAATAGCCACATTTGCAGTGATTAGGGATGCATTATTTCACTACACGTGAATGTCAAGAAATCAAAAGTCATTAAAATGTTTCTCAGGCAGTCGGCAACTGCTAAAAAGGTTTTACAGTACATAATTACTTGTAAACATGCATTACCCCATAATTAAATAGTTATTGCTTTCCAGTTTGAATTGATATTTGTATATTTGTATTGAGTTTTACTTTCAGAATGATCTCATGGTCAGGATATTCCTACAGAGTAAAATTATTTGAAATACACATTGTAGAGTATTTTTAATGTATTTCCAACCTGAATTACATATACAACAACTTGTCAACATATTGTGATCATTTGGGCTCTGTTAACACTAAAACCATGTACAACTCTATGAATGTGTTACACAGATAATCCTAAAATTTCTTATACCAATCAAATCTTCTGAGATCTCCAAAAGGGTGAAAGAGGTTATAATATCTAGCAACTGGTTACTAAATTGAATTCCAGAGCCAGCAACATAAAAATGAATGTAGCAGCCAATACTGCTTCATCCGCTGGGGCAACTAAGATACAAATCATGTCTCCTCAAACAAAAAATAGTAGACACAAGAAGAAGCAAGAGAAATATAGGCAAAATCAGATATATTTAAAATAGAAAGAAAACTGAATTCACAAAAGCAATGCATGGGACACAAGAAAGAGGTTACAGCAAAAAAAATGCAATATTAGTGACAAGACAATAAATTAAATATCTTGCAGCAGAATGAATTATTAATGGGGCTAACTGTATGCCATGCCAGCTTTTTGTTGAAGCTTTCTATTCCAATTCATTTTATGGGGTGGTGGCCAAAACCGTCACCACAATTTTGTGTTTTTAAGGTGAGCCATCCAAAATCCATACCATTACTTGCAGTCAAAGTTGACTCTGTTGTTTACTAACATACCCAACGATTCTAAATCTCAATAGTACATACTGAGTTTCTATTTGTTAAAACCCTGACACAGTTTCTTTTTGGGAAATTGAGCCACAGGCTTATAAAATGCATGTTGCCATTTGGGATTAAAGCATGTACACATAGGTTTCACTTAAGTTCAATAAACAATAATCCTGAAGAATCATTAAGCTGTTATGTCTTTATTTTTTCCAATCATTTTAATCATCAAGTAGGCTATGTTAAAAAAAGATTATTAAGCAAGAATCTCTCCTCGAAAACACACTAGCTGAATGGAATGGGTGTTGGTTAATGAGCTCAGTGGCTTGGTTATGCTAACTATATGATCAGTTGCTTCCTGAATCGGGGGAATTGATGATGTCACAAGTTGGCCAGGAGGTGGGACACAAGTGCAGAGCTGGTGAGAAATCCATTCTCTATTTGAGTTTCTTAAAACGAAAAAAACAAAAAGCTGACGGCAACAGAGGCTACTAAGACACAAACAAACATTGTAGATAACTTATATCACCTAAAGTAGCCGTTTCTGATTTGCATTCATGCAAACTTTTGCCATTATTTTGTGACACCTACACATTAAGGAATACAGTTATTATGACAATTCTATTCTAAGACTTTAGTTAAGAGAGAAAAGCTATTTTGCACAATTAAAAGTTGATTAAATCACTTGCAAGGAGAGCATAGTTCACTTCCACACAGGTGACAGTGAGGTATCTCTAATTTAACTTAAGCATTAGTACTTACAATCTAGGGGAGTGTCAAAACAGTTACAAATTCATGCTAGATTTTGCAATGAAGTTACTATTCTACATTGGCAAGGATAGGATAACCATGCCCACCCATGGAAATCAAATGCCTGTCCAACATGTTCCTTCTAGTTCAGATTATTCTGTAAATTTATGTCATCTTCCCTGAAATTAGTTACATTTCCTCCACTTGCTAACAATAGGCTATGCGATATATACAATCCTGTTACCAAAAAGTTAGCAGCAAAAAGTTGGGACGGGGCAGGGCTGAGGGCACGGATATCATGGCCATCCAATATTGGTTTTCCTTTAATGATATTATTTCCCGTAGATGAGATCCCCAAACTCTTTGCAATTTTCCATTGAGACACTTTATTCTTAAATTGTTGCACTATTTGCCAGGGCAGTCTTTCACAGAGTTGAAAACCCCACCCCATCCTCACTTCTGACCGGCCCATCCTCTCTGGAATGTTCTGCCAAATGTATAACAATATCTATATAAAAATCATGTTCAGGTGAATTTATTTAAACCAAAAAATACATAAATATATAAAAAACATTTGTAGGGCAAAAGGAATTCACACACCTGTACTAGAATAATAACTCCACGTTGGTTGGACAATGGCCATCCTTTGTCTGTACACATTCAAATGGGGCGGGAAGAGAAAAAGCATTATTGGAGGAATTAAAATTAGGTCTTCGAAGCAAAATCAAACCGAGTGATTCTCTCTCAAGAAATGCAATTGCATTTTTCAGAGAGGGCTCTAAGGACAGATTCTTCATACTATTGTGATCCAGATTTTGCCTTGCATACTTTTTAAATGGTTTGGTCAGACACCATGTTGAAATAGCGGCATTGCATGATTTGGGGACTTTTTAGAGATGCACTCCCAATATGGCTATGGGAGATGTTCACAGAGTAAATTAATTCATTCAGGAAGGATATGACCAATGGCTTCTGGTAGTAAGTGTGGCCAGCCAACAGGGCGCCAAACTTATTGTTGTTTCCAATTGCAGCCCACTTGTCTGTGTCTCAGTATCCTCATGGAAGTATCTGGTGTTTTCTTTTGCAGGTGTCTGCAATATTTTTTTTTTTAAACATTATACAACACATGCTGTGAGCTAGTCCAAAGAGAAGCATAATTTGTGCATTTGACACTGCCGATTTAATGCACACTTTCAAACCTTGTTTTAATAACCCAGTGTTCATAGTGTCATTCAAACAGCCCACTAAGCTTCACTTGCTTACCGTTATAATTTATAGCTTGTGCTATTTTCTTTTAGTTCTAAAAATCTTTGCAGTTACTGTACCACCAATGTACAGCCCTGTTTCCATAAAAGTTGAGAAGTTGAGATGTACAAATGTTGAAGCTGAGAAATGTTATTGTTTTTGAAAATATTCATGAGCATTTTGAATTTGATGCCAGCAACTCATTTAAAAAAGGTTGGGACCTGGGCATGTTTACCATTGTGTTGGATCATGTTTTCTTTTAACAATACTCTGAAAGTGTTTGGGAGTGAAATATATTACCAAGTGAAATATATTACCATTCTTGCTTAATATAGAATATCAGATGCTCAACAGTTCCGGGTCCCCTTTGTCGTACTTTTTTGTTTTGTAATGCGCCAAATGTTTTCAATGGGGGACTGGTCTGCAGGCAGGCTAGTTTAGCAGCAGGCTATTTTCTAAGATGCCAATTCTGATGTATTACATGCATGTGGCATTGTCTTAACGAAATATGCAAGGCCTTCCCTAAAATTTATGTTTGGCTGCATAAAGAGATTTCTCCGCTTTCTCTGAAATGATGTACCGTAGACGATGGCAGCACTAAACTCAAAACTATTTTCGGTTGAGAAACACTATTAAGCATTTCTAAAGTTTTTTTGTTTTGGCTTTGTGCACTGACATATTGGATTGAAAAGAAATAAATGACTCAGAGGTTACGGTGTTGATCAATCAAATGTATTTACCGTATTTTTGCACTATAGGGCGCACTTAAAAGCCTTTAATTTTCCAAAAACATTGACAGTGCGCCTTATAATCCGAAGCGCCTTATATATGGATTCATTCTGGTGTTGCTTACTGACCTCTAAGCGATTTTGTGTGGTACAAGGCACTCACGGCGCTAAGTCAAAATGTTTTAGTACGACTTTGGTAAACTACAATCTGCACCGCTTGCAGCATTACGGCTACCGTAGCCAGGAGCGTCGAAGAGTATTACATACTGTGCTTCACCATAATATTACAGTGTGTGTATAAGGACGCCAAAATGGCACCTGTCAAAAGACACGCCTACGACGCTGACTTTTTCCCCCGCTTTATGCGCCTTATAGTCCGGTGCGCTTTATATATGAAAAAAGATCGAAAATAGACCATTCATTGACAGTGCGCCTTATAAACTAGTGTGCCCTATAGTGCAAAAAATACGGTATATAAAGCCCTTTTTACATCAGCATTTGTCACAAAGTGCTTTTACAAAACACCCAGCAATTACATCAGTGGTGACTTGGAAGGTCAAATTACGCTTCCTGTATGCATTTAATAACATCATTTGCTAAATAAATTAGATAGTGAACATAACTTCACATGAATGGCTTGCTAAGCTTGTTGTAAATATACTGTGCCAAAATACTGGAATAGCAGTCTGTCTGCAGGTTTCTGTGCAACAGCTCATTTTCATCAGCTTTGCAAATTGTAGCAGTCATTTTCAATATTGTTATAAATGTAGAAATCTATTTGATTATAGTAAATGTTGTTTTAGTGAAATCTCTCACTTTTTTAAAATATTTTTTTATTCATGAAAATAACCACTTAGATAATAACCTAAACAAGCTAGCTAACTAATCTTGCTTCCAAAAGAAAACCAAAAATACATTGTTCCAAAAGATTAAAGGAAAACTTAAATCACACATCAGGTCTCAATGAAGGAAATTTATTAAATATCAAAATATTGACTGTACATTGTATAATTAATTGAGAACAATTGACGGCAGGATTCAAACTCACACTGAAAACAATTTAAATCACAGGCAGTTCCAACTTGCATGAATTTCATCACATCTATTCATAATGTGATTCAGTAGTGCAGGGCTGCACAACGCTGTTCTTGGAAATTTACTGTCCTGTCGTTTTTCTCTCCAACTCTAATTTAGCACACCTGATTCTAATAATTATCTGGATTAAAAAATGAATCAGATTTGTCACAAATGGGATTGAAGAGAAAACCTACAAGACAGTAGATCTCCAGGAACAGGGTTGGGCAGCCTTGCCGTAGTGTGTATGGCCCCCACGAGCCTGGATGCACTCTAGACCAGGTCAGGTTCCTGTGTCCTGGGTGATTTTCTCCCATACCTGGATCAGGGCATCGTTTTCTATGACCTAATTACTTATGAGGCCGTGCATCGTCCTGCTCCAGGAATAATCCTGGGTCCACTGCACCAGCAGGACTGTCTTATTTGTAAATTTGTAAGGCACATTTATTACCCTGGGGCAATGCAAAGTGCTTCACATTAGAACAATAAGAACAAAACCAATATCAGGCTTGCTAGGAATAAATTTATCAGACAAAAGTTTTTATGCTGCTATATTATTGTGCCGGGGGAGCAGGGCTAGTTCTCCTCCATAACTCTATGTTCTCCTCCTTAACTCTAAGAAATGCACTCTTTAAGAACTCTTGTCTCCTGTTGCAGTTCAACTTAGAAGGACGTGAGGTCTTGGCCTACACCTGTGGAGTACCAGGCCCAGAATACCTTGTCCCGAGCCCTCCTGGTTTTTCTGCAGAACAAGCAGATACCTGACGATTCCAGCTGCCACTCTGCTGACCCCCCCTCCCAACCTAGACGATCCTGACGATTCCGGCTGCCACCAGGCTGAACCCCTAATCAACCCACCCTGGACTGTTCCTGTCCTGCCAGTCTGATCATGCTTGTCATCTAGATCAGGCATTTTAGACTATGGACACAGCACATGTGAATTTATTAATTATTAGCAGTATTCTTAAACATCACCCTGCACAGCCACAAGAGGTATGGCCCCCCCTTTGAGCCTGGTTCCTCTCTAGGTTTCTTCCTACAATCCGGCCCCATAGGGAGTTTTTCCTAGCCACCGTGCTTCAATCCATTTGTTGCGTGCTCCCTGGGGTTTTAGGCTAGGTGTTTTTGTAAAAGCACTCTGTGACAACTGCTGTTGTAAAAAGGGCTTTATACATACATTTAAATGATTGAACCAAAGCTTAAAAATTAAACTTCACATAAAAAAAACAAATCATAAGATTAATAGGCAGCAGAAAAAATGTTTTAGCCTAGATTTAAAAACGGTTAATCAATTGTGCAAAAACTTTGTTTTGATTGGCTTAAAGGCACAAAAGGAAACATTTGCTCCCACAAAAAAATATGAAACCTTGCTTAGTACATGAGTATCTCTCCAGGGCAGAAAGTTGTTTTTAATGATTGGGAGATTCCTGCTTCCTCATCCTGTTCACATCCTCCCAGTGAATGGGTATTTGGGCTCTTAGGACTGAGAAGCCCCTATCTGTTCAACACAATAGGGTAGAGTGAGGGAGAAAGTTTCCAATGGGAAATTCCAGAATTCATTTGGAATTCCAATGTCAGTAAATTCCAGTAAATGTGTGGTTTCATAGTGTGGGTTGGAGTGTATATATCTATATATATATATCCACTTGCACCAGAAGATTTATTTTTTTAGCCTCTGGTGAATAGATATATCCTTAGGAGATTTAACAGGACTAAACCATTAAACTTCGGCAAACTTAAAATTCTACAATGGTAAGTACTCTAGATAATGTTTTTCTGTGCTAACGTTTTTTTCAATTTGGATAGCTAATTAATTGGGCTTAATGGTGTCTCGTCTCTCTTAAATATTATTTAAATTCCACAGGACGTCTTCTTCAGATTGCAGCAAAATAATGCCTCCAGAAACTCTAGCTCATGGATCTACCATATCCTCCTGTACTCAAGTAAGCAACCGAAATTCAAAAGCATGCCTTCTAAGCATTCGCTCATGTAAGCACCAGAAAGAGTATGACACACTATCAAGGTATATTGAGCCTGAAAACAACATTAGGAATTTAATTATGTACTGTATATTAATATTGACGTGTCAATCCTCAGTTCTCATCGTATGGACTGCAGTAGAAGGCTGGTCCTACCATTATTCCAACGACACTATGAACTGGGACACTGCTAGAACGTGGTGCAGGAATAGCTACACTGATATGGTGGCCATTCAAAACCGTGAAGAGATCACTCACCTGAACGGCATCCTGCCCAAGAAGGCTTATTACTACTGGATAGGGATCCGTAAGGTGGCCAACGTGTGGACCTGGGTGGGCACCGGTAAGAGTCTGATGGCCGAGGCAGAGAACTGGGCAGAGAACGAACCTAACAACAGTGGGAACAACGAGGACTGCGTGGAGATGTACATCAAGAGGGACAAGGACGCGGGGAAGTGGAATGATGAGTCATGTACGAAGAAAAAGACAGCTCTGTGTTACACAGCCTCATGTCAGAGTGACTCGTGCTACCATGGAGATTGTGTGGAGACCATCGACAGCCACAAGTGTAAGTGCGTCGATGGCTTCTACGGAGACCAGTGTGAGAAAGGTAAACAAAAATATACTCTAATAATCAAATGTATACATAGCCTAAAGTATGAAACCAACATCGGTATTCTATCATATTTCAGGTTCTCCTAAATTAATAAGATCATCGTTTTTTCTATTTTTGACAGCTATTAAATGTAAGATGGAGGATGTCACTGTCCCTGATAAAGCCAGAGTCAGTTGCTCCCATCCCAATGGGAATTTCTCTTTTAATTCCACATGTCAGTATTCCTGTGAAGAAGGGTACCGACTAAGCAGTTCTGGGAATATAAAATGCACAGCCTCAAAATCATGGTCGGATCAGCCTCCTACTTGTGACTGTAAGTAAATAAGATCTTCTGGAAGGTCAGCATTACAGCTAGAATGTATTTCTCAATTGCTATTTAGACTATTTAAATTTACTTCAGTGTCTTTAATCCTTCTTTACGTCAATATTAATCTAATGATTAGGATACGTCAATCTAAGTGTTTAAACAAATACATCTAGATTTATTTTCGGGATTAGCTAAGGTGTTGTAGTTACTTTAAATACATGACACAGGAAATTTCCAGTTCAGATATGTCTAGAACAGACAAATGTTTTTTACATTCCTGGATTGGTCCGGACTCAGTCCCCACTATTCCATCTCTGTTCTGCAGCTCTAAGCTGCCCTTCACTCATCAAGCCACAGGACGGCGCTATGACCTGTGAAGAAGACTTCACTTATGGAAGCAGCTGCAGCTTTAGCTGCTCTAAGGGTTATCGCCTACAGGGTGCCAGCAAGGTGACCTGCACATCAGCTGCCGAGTGGAGTGAGAAGATACCGCACTGTGAAGGTAAGTGTCTTTAGGTTTTGAATATCATAACTAGTCATCTATATGGTAATCTATTAACAACTCTGGTTAACGTTCTACTGCTATCTTCTCTTCATTGTCATTCAGCTATAAAATGTCTTGAACCGGAGAAGGGAAACTACTTGTTGACTGAGTGTTGCCGTGCCCCCAACTCCCTCTGGCCGAACTCCACCTGCAGTTTCAGCTGTGCTGCAGGTTTCCACCTACAAGGGTCTCCCAATACGAAGTGCACAGAGATGGGACAATGGAGCACAGATATGCCCACCTGCACAGGTAGAAAGCGTTTGGAGACATACCTAGGTCCCTCGTGTTTTGGGGTGTTGAAGGGGTCTAACTCCTTTGAATTTGAGAAACAATTAATATATTCTGTCCGTAAGCTACTTACACAAAAAGTTGATATTATATCATATCGTATCTCCTGGGGAAGGCCCCATTTCTGTCTTTACTAACCACTGTATTTTTCTCTCAGCTATCCAGTGCCCATTTGCTGTAGCGCCACATGGGGGCCAGGTGAGCTGTGATGACCCCTCCCATTTTTGGGGCTCTAGCTGCACCTTCCGCTGTGATGTGGGATTCAGCCACCAGGGGGCCTCAAGCATGAATTGTTCAGGATCAGGGGAGTGGAGTACAGACATCCCAACCTGTTCAGGTATGTGTGTCTAGCTCTTGGCTCCTAAGTGATTTGTGGTATTAGAGGGGGGGATACAGCCTGAATTAAAAAGGTATTATATTTGAGATACTAATTAAATGTTGTGTCAGAAAAAGAATATCACATATTGTCAAAGCTGACATTTGTTTTTATAATTAATTCAAAATTTCAAGCTGAAATATCTCCATTTGTTAGGGCAAGTGTAGATACATTTAGGTGTAAAAATATGTTTGCCAATTTAAACAGTAATTTTCATGAACTCTATGTACAATTATATTAGGTAAAATAATAAATGCGGGAAATAACTTAGCGATTTCTCTTCGAGGTGGATATTGATCAAGGAGTCACCTGTCCCTTAGCAAAATGCCCCTCCTGTGGCAGTTCTGAGGGGGGGGGGGGGGGG
>JACXGK010015053.1:0-10760 GCA_016801125.1 Novumbra hubbsi | reverse complement strand
TGATTGGCCAACACAAAAACAATTGATATGCAGTGTAGTGTTACTTGTTATTAATACATTTCATCCACAAATTATACATTTTATATTGTAACCTACAGCCTATTGGGAACCTCTAAACCAGTTAATATCCAATTACCATTTCATTACATGTAGCTATTATTTAAATATGCAGTTGGTTGTCATTAAAAAGTAATTAATGGATCACCACAGCATCTCACAAACGATTTCTCCAAATCAGAGTGACCCAAAGCAAAAACGAATGTACATTTACACCAGCTGTGTGCGCCTCAACAGAAAAGCTGGCCGACATATCTTGCATGGAACAAAGTCATCCATGAGGAGCCCTTATCCACCATCCACCTTATCCAGGCCATGTCATGGTATGTAAGAAAATAATTCCTGACTATTTGAAAATGTCCTTATCACTCGCAGAACCAGCTTACAAAGAGGATACAAAAGTGACAGCTCCATCTAGTGGCATTCCCAACATGCCCTTGAAGGTAGTGTGACTTGTAATAAAACATTTTACACTGCAGGATTAGGGAAGAAGGTGTCTGTCAGCAGAGTTCAGTGCAGTCGATCACAATTGTGGTGTCTGGATATTCATTTTATTTGGGTGGCATATTTGCTTTGAGGGTATCCTTGGGGATCCATATCTATATTGACCCAAATTTAAAAGTAGAAGAAGTTCGCCCAAGAGTGTAAGGATGCGGTGTCCGCGGAGTGAAGGGTAAGATCCAAACGCGCGACTTCAGGGATAGCGTCTTAGTGCTCGGATAACCGAGCAGTGCGAATTGTCCAGTAGTGGTAGTAGGAGTAGTCAGAGGGTGATAGGAATATATGTGTGTAAATACATATATAGTTCCCGATAACGAAAATAAGGCTTGTAAGCCAAAAGACTGCAATGTAACGCAGTAGTCAAAACATCTATACGTAGCAGTGGAGATCTGCATAGTATCTTGTTTGAATCGACACTGGGGGGTGAGCAAACAGGAACCTAAGTAGGGAAGGTGAATAGGTGATGAGGGACAGGTGCGAACAGTTGGCAGTGTGCTTGATGACTGGGTGATTAGTGACGGTGAAGGGCACGTCGCCCACAGGCCACTAGAGGGGGTGGCAGAGCCAGAACATAGTCCAGTCAGGGTGGAACCCTGACAAAGAGATAATAATTTGGCTCACTGTTGACTGGTGGATGTTAAAACGATGGTTCAAATCCTTCTGTGTCAGCAACAGAAGTCATGAACAAGAAAAATGTATCGACAGGTGGCAATGACTGAACAAAGAAAACCGTTTTAGTTTTACTTGATTTAAGTCCAAATAGCTTTGGATGACGTGGTATCTTGCTTGAACTCATTACTATGATCTTCTACAGGTATCAAGGAACACTAGACATGACCTAGCTGGAGTTGTTGCAGCCTGTATTGGTCTTAACATCCTATTTCTTGCAGATAGTTGTTATATATTTCTTGTTTTACTGTAATTCTGTTTTTTAAACAGTTGCAATACTGCACTGCATGACTAATGATAAGGCAATATTCATTCAATATGCTTATGGTACGATTTGGTGTCCTAGTTTGGAATTACAAAACAGGACTTTGGGATTGCTGGATAGTAAAGAATTACTGTACCTTGTGTAAAAACTGATGTCTTTGTCAGACCCAGTAAACCAAGTGCTGTACACAAAAGCGGCGTTGTGTTGTCAGGTTTTCCCTCTTTTTTCGAAGCTCCTGAATTTCCTTTGCTTACTCCTGGTTTATTGCTGTAAACCAATCTAGAAGTAAGCATG
Organism: Novumbra hubbsi; assembly: GCA_016801125.1. Taxonomy (NCBI): domain Eukaryota; kingdom Metazoa; phylum Chordata; class Actinopteri; order Esociformes; family Umbridae; genus Novumbra; species Novumbra hubbsi. Next base: position 8,974 of record JACXGK010015053.1, on the reverse strand, counting down.
GATCAGTTTTTCCGAAGATTGGTAAAGAGCAGCTCTTGAAATCAAAATAGAGGTCAGAGTCGAGGGTAATTGCAAGGTTTCTAACAGTTTTTTGGGATACGACTGTACAACAGTCGAACTTCACTAAAAGCCAACATACGTTTTTGTTTCTTGGCTCCTTATACAAGTATTTCTATTTTATTTAAAACTATCATTCATCCACTTTCTAATATATGAAAGACATAGTAACTAATCTCTGGGCGTCTCAATCTTTCATCAAGATTTATGTCATCAGTGTAACAGTGAAAATGCACCTGATGACATCACCCTGGCATATGATTATAACAATAAGGGTTGAAAACCCAAGATTATTTTTCAACAAACAGCAAAAGAATGCAAGTATTAGTATTGTCTGTGAACCAGGGAGCAAATTCCTTGTTATGTATTTCTTTTGTTTCTACTGGTGAAACCATATCAAAAGTACTTTTACCTTAGTTATTTTACTCTGTCATTGATAAGCAAGCCTGGAGGAATATAAAAAAATCTATTGGTAGTCAGACAATTTGGTATAACTGTAAATGTAATAAGACAATGGTCCAATGGCCGACAAAATCCATTGTCTCAATTATGTTTTCAAAGGCTTTTTGAAGAGGATCATTGGACCATATGAATATTGAAAAAACTAGAATCATATCTGCCATGATTACAAGGTTAGACAACATCATCCACCATGACCAGTTGGTAGTGGGTCAGTGATGGTCTGGGGAGGCAATGGTCACCAAATAGTCAATTGCGATGGACTGGTCGATCTTCAAAGCATTTCTAATAGATTGCCAGGCATATTGTAAATGTAATTTATTTCAACTGGTTTAATTTTATTCTCTATTACTTCTGTGGTTGGTTGTGTGTGTGCTGTTCTGTGAAATATATAATCAAGCCAGTCAGAAGCTAGTTCAAGCCACATTTTTCCGCATACTCCTCAATATTGAATTGTGTAGTGGTCCCGGCATATTTGGGAAGCTATGCATACTAGTAACACCAACGTTGTTGATCAGGTGCTTGGGGGTACAGAGCAATGTTCTCAATATTTATTTTCTTGTTTCTGAAAGAATGTGTTATTAGATATATTTTTCCGATTATCACTCATGTTTACTTAGCTAGTCAAATTTGCGCTGACCAATGATTGTATGAAACTAAATCACTCCAGAAACTGGCAAGCAGTATTTTTTTAAAAGGGAGATACGTCACCACCCTAATTGCCAGTAGCCCATACCGGGTGTATCATTCTGTTACTGAACATAGTTATGGTGCTGTTATTGCTCTTGCTTTGTTAGAATGCAATATGTTTGATAAGCTTGTGTGTTTGTCTTTGTGTGTGTCTGTTTGAGTACACACGTGTGCTTAGCTTGTTATGGAGCATTGTTAGGTAAAATACTTACACTGTCCTTTGTGTATTGTTTGTAATAGGTCTGTCAATGTTCATGCGTACTGACAGAAGGGTGACAATTGTTTTTATATGAAAATAAATGTAAAGATTACATTTTATGTTTCTAGTGTTTTTTGCAATGGTAGATCCCATTTCATTGCACTCTCGAAACTTCCCTTGTCATGAGAGACCGCTGACCTTCTGGTGAACCAGGTGTTCCGTCTACATGGGATACCCGCGGAAATCAGCTCTGATTGTGGCTCCCAATTCCCATTTTTAGGGGCAACGGTCAGCCTGTCCCGGTGTTCCATCCTCAAACCAACAGACAGACGAAGCGCTGCCCTACTCTGTGCCTCAGCCTCCAACAAACGTCAGGCCGATTGACTTCGTTCCCCGGTTCCCACCTACACGTCAGGACAGAGGGTCTGGCTCTTGGCAAAGGACCTGCCCCTCAAGGTGGAATCAAGTCCGGTATCCTTCAGTCCTCTGAGTCCTCCCGCTCCTCCACCCCCCCCGGATGATTGACAACCATCCCTCCTACACCCTCCGACGACTGCTAGACTCGCGTTGCAGGGGCAGGATCCACAGTACCTCGTGAACTGGGAGGGCTACGGTCCTGAGGGGCGCTGTTGGGTGCCGCGCTCCTGTTTCCTAGACCCTGCTCTAATTCGAGACTTCCATCGGTCACTCTCGGGTCACACTTTCATTTCATTTTGAGCACGGACTACGAGCTCCAGTATGCCGGTCCATTAATCCCATTTCATCTGCTTGTTCTGCACACATGCCACTCATCCCCTCATCAGCACCACCACATTATGCCCAGTCCTCCATAGTCGCGATTGTTCCCCCCACTTGTTCTAGGTACGTGCATCTGGACAATCTATCCATTCGTGTGAGTTCTATGCTAGTTGCAGTATCCTTCTGTTTTACCCCAGACTATTTTGGTCTAGTCGTTACCTGAGCTCCTGTTTGGTTTTTTTGCCTCGCCCAGTCTTATCTAGCATCTTATTGACTGTTTTTCTTTACCTACCTCCCCATCTCCTGTCATGCACTGCGTTGTGTTTGGGTCCCGCCAGTTTTCGGCCTGACAGACTTTCTATACCCACTGAATACTGTATATACAGTATTGTTTATGTATATAAATACCTATGCATTTGGATATGTTGCGATTTTGTGGTTAACTCAATGTTTACATGTTGGTTCCATGGTTTGGTGTGTGTGTGTGTGTGTGCATGCAATAATGATACTTACCACAAGAAGGCCCTGGCTCACATTATAAAGCTTTTTTGATTTGAACTAGACTACCTGTTGAATTTCAATTGGCTCTTCTCATTGCATCACTGCAAATTGCCACAATAATAAAATGAAAAAAAAACAGACAAGGCCATTCAAATTATTTAAAAAACATTTAATAGAATTGTTACACAGCCTGAAAATTGGTAATTCTAAATAAGTATTAATATCAAATAATTATTCAGCGTAAATCCAATAAAGAATACTATGTTGTACATTATATATGTTTGTTGCATCACATTATGTTCTGCCCTTGGTTACAGCAGTAGCATTCCCGCAAAGTGCTCACATTGCCTGTGAGCATATCAACACGGGGCTACATGGCTGAGGAGCACAGTTAGCATAGCTTAGCAATATGCAAGTCTGTCAAATATTTGGACTAAAAAAATAACATTAACTTTGAATGTCACTGTGTAAACATTTTTTCTCTTCCATATAATAACTTCAACAGAATGACTGATATTGTTGAGTGTGTCGGAGAGAACAAATTACTGATGTGTTTGGAAACTCCTGATGCCCATAATGTTTGAGTAGCATTAAGCCGTGACTGGTTAATGTATGCATGCACAGGATCTTTCACGAGTCATTTGGCTACTTATCTGACTGACTGATTGTGAATAGAAAATGACATCACATCCCAAAAATGTTTCTACAGTCATTTGTTTTCCTTTAAAGTCCTCAGGTAAAATAGTACAGTCCCTTTTCAGCACAAGGTTGCAGGTGCCTTGAATTTCCTGCTCACCTATGGAGCATTAAGACGTATTTCTCCCGGTAAGTCAGTCAACTGAAATTTCTGGCTCCAAAAGAATCAAATCTATATCAAGTGCCTTTGCTTCTTGTTAGGCTCTCTGCTCCAGATAAAAGAAAACAGAGAGAGAAGTGGGCTGGTTACACACACTGAGAAAGTGATTTTCTTGCAGGCTTAGTGGGCATGACTGTGTTGCTAACTACGTGGAGACAAGATATGGTCATTTATTTTTCTCCAATGGTGGACTTGACTACAGACGTTCCCACACTAAGACTGTGGTCAGGTGTTGAACAGAGCTGTGCCTAGCTTACATGTACAATTACAGTAGCCTACACAACATAATGGAGGGTCTGACATGGACTTGCTTGAAACAGCGAAACATTAGTTGCATACACTATGTATATAACAATCCCAAGTGCAGGATCATTTCCAGTGTTTTATCATTATGAGCATATGGTCATAAGTGTTCATAGCTATACACTGGGTCAATTGGTGGAATAAGGGAAATTGTCAAACTTAAGTATATTTTAGAATTCATGAATTTCATTGTGAATGGGGAGTGGACAGCATAAACCAACATGAGTCAAGGTGCAAAGTCTATAAGGTTGTATAATAAGCAATGACACTTTTTCTTTCCATGCATGTAATTTTGAGAATTTTCTATATTATTTTGATTACATTTTGCTTCCATTGTCATACACTTCAACAGGGGGACTCAAGTTCAGTCATTTGTTAAATGATTGGCACATGTAAAACCATAGATAAAGTGTTATAACAAATTAAGATAATGCAAATCTACTGGGGGATGGCTAATCCTGCTCCATTGGAAATGTTTGATTTGGAAGGTTTGTTATAAAACCTTGGGTTTTTGGCAACCAGCGCTTTTTAATAGGATCTTATCAGTCTGGTTTCTTACCCAGGAGCTAGCCAATTAACAAACAGGTTTGGGTGTGATTGTCAGAACTTGCACAGTTACATCCCCTATCCATACACCATCGTATATACCAAGTCAAGGGAGGTTCTTTCATTATCAATGGGCTCAGATGAATAGACAGCTCCTAGACCACCATAAAAGCAACATCCCAAAATGAGTTTAACAATGTTAACAGAACAGCATTCCAATCGCTTAATTTGCAGGAATATGGTGGCCTGGCAGAATTCTCAACTCATACATTCTGCAGAACAACAATATTGGCATATGCACTTAAGATACATGTATGAATTGTCTTTATTTTCCTCTCTTTGTAGCAAAGTAAAACATTTTACTGGTAACGTGAGCCATCCACAACTGAGCCAACCAAGTAGTGAGCATGCCCTCTGACACCTGACACTGTAGCACCAAGGGTTGATTTTGACCACTTAAGGTAATTAGCTATCTCAAAATGTAGATAGTCTGCATATAAGGTTGTGCATGAAAACAAATATTGAGACTATTTTATTATCTAACATTGTTCAAATAATGCTCATCAGATTGTTTCTTAAATCACGCTTTTTTATGTGTACAAACATTAAAACAAATGTAAGTAGTATGTTTTTATATTTTTCAGGCAATATTGATAAATGAGGCCCCTTGTATTGAAAAGTTGCAATGAATGAAAATAACCTTTCCTGTTTAATCCCAATCAAGCTCCAGAGAAAATAACACAATCTCTAGTAATACTGGTTCTAGAGACAAAACTGCATTTTAAGGCCCCTTGCACAGCAAGTTCCATTCAGAAGAATACCAGAGAAGACACATCGCTGCAAGGACATTGGAAGCAGTTTGAAGAGCAGGCAATCTTCTTCTTTCCTTACAACCCCATCTTGAGGAAACCGCTTGAAAATAGCACTGGTCATTTCAGACACTGGATATTGCAACCAGAAAAAAGATTCAGTCTGTCTATTCATCCATACGGCTGCAAAACCCCAGGACCTGCCCTTCCTATTGACAGAGACAAAGCTGCAATGGAGAAGCCACTGCTGCCATGTTGGTCTGTGCATTTACGCAGCTAATGAAGCAGTTATGTCAACTTTCTGGACAAAGCTTTTCAAAGCCAAGTCACATGACATGGGTTCCTTTCTTAGTTGTGCTAGCAGTCAGCCATTTTGGCTTCTCATTCCAGGATGTCCGTCTCAAAGGTGACCAAGTGGTAGTACGACAGGTTTGTGACGTAAGCATCCGAGTCATCATCACTGATGTCTGGTTCCACCGCCAGGAACTCCATGCCATCATCGTAGCTGTGGAAGGAAAACGGCAGACATCGCATCACTCAATGATCCAGTGGTCGACTTGCTGAATCCAAGCTATCGAAGCAATAGCTTTTTCATTTACAAATGTCTCCCTAATGTCACCTAATGTTATGATGAATTGTTTTAGTTAAGATAAGAACACTAGTGTGTTGAAATTCAGCATTAAGAAAACTCATAACCATGAGTCATAATCATAACTATTTGAAAACACTAGTGCATGTGTGGGCTGTATGATACAACCAAGCATTTGGGTAAAATTCAATTGTGTTCTGTGAAATTTCAACAAATGTCTTTGTGTAGTCAGTTTCCCTCCCTAGATTTCTCCTCAGACCCCACCCAGGGAAGGAAGAGGTTCACTGAGACACTTCCTGAGGTTGTACTCTGAATTGCTTTGCATTCAAGGAATGTGTCACTCACATGTTTAGAAAGAAAAAACAAAACCACTTAACGGGGCCTTTAGGTAATTACTTAGTAAAGTAGTAGTGAAGTAATACAAAACAGGATATATAATATAGGTATAATTAAATAGATAAACATGTATGAGAAAAATAGAAAGACATAATAAAATGAGCAGGTTAGCAAGTAAACTGTAATGGTTCTCTTAATTTTGTCGAAGGACCGGTTCAAGGCGCACATGCTGGACAAGTGCTACGTGTTGGGGGCGCAGGCTGTGGCGGCCTCCAATAATGTGGCCTTGTTGGCATCAGCTGCCGCCAGGATGGTATCGGGTGCGTCGGCCCCCTCATCTTTTGAGTTGGGCGAGATCTCCCGGATGCTGGCGGCTATTTTACATCTGAACCAGGCTCACGCTGTTTGCACGGGCCGGTCGATGGCATCCTCCATGGTGGCTCACCGTCATCTGTGGTTGTCTTTGTCCTCGTTGAAAGAGGCTGACAAAGCGCCACTCCTCAACGCCCCGCTGACGCAGACGGGACAGTTCGGGGAGGCAGTTTCGACGGCGATCGACTCTTTCAAGCGGGTCGACAACGCGAGGTCGGAGTTGTCTCAACACCTACCGCTGGCCGGACGGATAGCTCATCCAGGACCGCCCTCCCGTTCCTCTGCGACGCAGCCCCCGAAGAGCAGCGCGGTGTCTTGGCGGCGGCATCGTAGGCAGCTGGCTACCTCAGCGACGGGGACGACGACAACGGCTACGAACCAGCAGGCGCAGGTTCCCGCCCAGACTACGTCTACCCGCTCTTTACCTTCGCCCGAAGTTTGACAATGGACCTTGGCCGGCGAGTAAATGTAAACGTTGACTAGGCGTGGAGTTGGCAGAGGACGGCGCAGTCGCCGCCTCAGCCCCCATTTTGAAGCCTAGTTCTGAGGAGATGGAGGTGTCGCGCTTTGTTGCCGGCACGGCCCCCTTGCCCAAGAATAAAAAAGTAAATTTTTATTCTGTTTCAAGTGTTTTTCATTCTGTAGGGTGTGATGCCCCTGAATGAATTACGCCTAAGCTTCACTTTCCGTGTGGGGACAGTTTAGCTACTCCATTGGCTACTTATCTCGCACCGACTCTAATAGCCGGAACGAATAAGATACCTTTGGTTATGAGCAGTGGCGCTGGCGAGAAAGGTATTCCTTGTCGCTGGCGCCCTGTAGTTGAGGGAGTGTTTCCTTACATGCAGGGTTGCTCTCGTTCTCGTCCCTTTTCAGGAAAAGTGAACAAGAGAAAACTTTCATCAGTCAGCGTTCAGACTGATCCTGTCACAAGCGTTAAGAACTCAACCTTGCTGGTTTCAACCAGGTCCGCTTCTATGGCGGACGGGTTGTGCCTGGTTACGCGCACGGGAGCTGGATCCCGAGCATGTAGTTTGGACAGTTTGTCAACTATTGACGGGCCTGTGGTTGAGCCAGCTACCAAGCAGCGTTGCTTGACAGCACTCAACGGGCCCTGTCTACTGAGCGATGACGTCGTTTCGTCGTCAGCACTCAGTGGCGTGGTGGGTAGCCTCCCGGGCTCTCCTTCTGGTGACCCAGGTTTGGATCTTACCCAATGGCACAGAATTTTTTTGGGGAAAAGAAACCTTATCGACCCCCACGACGTTGGGTGGGTCGAATAAGATGTTTTCTTCTAGTACCCCTGTGCTTTCTGCCCCCTTTCGAGTTTCGCCCCCCTTGGGTCGAGCCCCCCTCGAAGGGGAGTGCTCAGACGGCGATGAGGGCGGGTGTTACGTACAGTGCCTTTCTGCGGAAGGCTCCTCAATTGAGAGCTCTTCCGTTGTCTCAGCGCTACTGGGATTGGCGTCAGAGATACAATCTCAACGCGTGGCTGAATCGTACTATCAGAAAGGGTTACGCGATTCAATTTTGTCGACCCCCCCCTCCTTTCTCAGGGGTGTTGGAGACGACTATGGCTTTGCCAGAGGATGTGGCAGCCCTGTCGGCGGAAATACAGGAGCTCAACCAAAAAGGCGTGATATCTGTAGTTCCGGAGGCGCAGAAGAGATAGGGGTTTTATTCCCTCTATTTTCTGGTGCCCAAAAAGACGGGGGGAATGAGGCCGATTTTGGACCTCCGCGTTCTCAACAAGTGCGTTGCGAAACGGTCTTTTCGGATGCTTACAACAAAACGCCTTCTGGAAGCTATCCTTCCGGGCGATTTTTGCACGAGCATTGACTTGAAAGACGCTTACTTCCATGTGTCGATAATTCCTCGTCACAGGAAGTTTTTCAGATTCGCTTTTCAGGGCACGGCGTACGAATATGCCAGGGTGCCATTCGGGTTCGCGCCCCGCACTTTCTCCAAGTGCGTGGAAGCGGCGCTGGAGCCTTTATGCAGGAAAGGAATCAGAATTTGGGTCTCCGGTGGGACTCGGCCTCCATGACGGCACGTTTATCGGAGGAGCGGATGAGGAGAATCCTCTCTGCGCTACACCTCTGCAGACCCCCGTGCACGAGGCCCGTGCGTGCGATCATGTCCCTATTGGGACTCATGTCAGCTGCCCACGCTGTGGTACCGTTGGGGCTGCTGCACATGCGCGCACTACAGAGATGGTTTGCTGGGCAGCGGATAGACCCTGTGCGCCAACGAAACCATCGTTTGGTGCTCCCCGAGTGTCTAGGGGCAGACCTAGACTACTGGAGGGACCCAGTCATTCTGAACCGAGGGTTTCCTCTGGGCAGAGTGACGTCGTTCGTGAGTGTTTTCATGGATGCGTCCTTGACGGGATGGGGGGGTGTGTGTCAGGGACAAGCAGTCCAGGGTGTGTGGCCACGGAGTGGTCGCCACATCAACCTGCTGGAACTGGAGACGGTTCTGTTGGTCTTGACCCGCCTCACGTCGTTGGTCGAGGGAAA
>JACXGK010015052.1:0-10846 GCA_016801125.1 Novumbra hubbsi | reverse complement strand
CTGCCCCTATCGGCCTGTCTGTCTGCCTGCCCCTAGCGGCCTGTCTGTCTGCCTGCCCCTAGCGGCCTGTCTGTCTGCCTGCCCCTAGCGGCCTGTCTGTCTGCCTGCCCCTAGCGGCCTGTCTGTCGGTCTGCCTGCCCCTATCGTCCTGTCTGTCGGTCTGCCTGCCCCTATCGTCCTGTCTGTCGGTCTGCCTGCCCCTATCGTCCTGTCTGTCTGCCTGCCTGACCCTAGCTGTCTGTCTGCCTGGTAATAGTGGTCTTAAGGTGTACTGCTCTATCAATGTGGAAGTGATGCCATAACCAGCTGTAACCGCCAACTCCTGTTCTGTGGTGTCCAGGTCGGCAAAAGGGCTTCCTGGACTCTGGTTATAACATCCTTGAGGCCATTGCCAAGGTGAAAGAAGCCTTCCAGCCTCAGGAACCAGACTTCCCCCCACCCCCACCACCAGACCTGGACCAGCTGCAGGTGATTCCCTCAGCCCCTTGGGGATCAGCGGTTGTTTACTGTGTATTGATAATGGACAGGACTGTGTGCTATGAAGAATAGAGGGATGCACTTCTACCTGCAACATTCTGAACGTTTCAGCTGTCCGATGAGCCCGCCCCACCCAAACCACCCCTACCCCAGGGCGAGGTTCCTCCACCCAGGCCTCCTCCCCCAGAGGAGAAGGACGAAGACTTCCCTGAGCAGGAGGTGGGAGAGATGGTCAGCGAGCCCATGATGATGGCTGCAAGGCAGCTCCACGAGGAGGCGCGGAAGTGGTCCAGTAAGGTGAACAGAACATTACAGTCGGGTCACATCCTGTCCGGTCGGGTCACATCCTGTCCGGTCAGGTCAAGTTGGTTACGGTCTGATCGTGTGCTGTCAGTCTGGTCGTGTGCTGTCAGTCTGGTCGCGTGCTGTCGTGATGGTGGGCTTCAGGAAGTATGAAATGACACTGCTTACATGCTGACCCCAGAATCCCACGCCCCACAGACTCCACCCCAACGGTCCCATTCACTGCGTTGCGAATGGCTGATGTCTTTCAGGGGAACGACATCATTGGCGCTGCCAAGCGGATGGCCCTGCTAATGGCTGAGATGTCTCGTCTGGTTCGCGGTGTCAGTGGAAACAAGCGCGCCCTCATCCAGTGTGCCAAAGACATCGCCAAGGCCTCGGACGAGGTCACCAAGCTGGCCAAGGAGGTGGCCAAGCAGTGCACAGACAAACGCATCCGGACCAACCTGCTCCAGGTCTGTTAACCAACTGGTCCGGTCTGTTTACCAACTGGTCCGGGTCTGTTTACCAACTGGTCCGGGTCTGTTTACCAACTGGTCCAGGTCTGTTTACCAACTGGTCCGGGTCTGTTTACCAACTGGTCCGGGTCTGTTTACCAACTGGTCCGGGTCTGTTTACCAACTGGTCCGGGTCTGTTTACCAACTGGTCCGGGTCTGTTTACCAACCTGCTCTAGGTCTGTTTACCAACTGGTCCGGTCGCATCTCCGGTCGGATCCGTAAATTCCATAAGCTAAAAGACATTCTGACTGGGTTTAGCCCGGTTCCGTCTTCTGACAAAAGTTACCTCTCCTAGTTCAGTAAATGCCTTTTTTGAGAAATGTTGTTAACAAGGACAGAAATTTAAGATTTGACAACAGATAAATAATGCTTCCAGGCTTTGGTCTTTATTTGCCACAGCTTGTTTTTGGGAATACACATTTTATCTGAATGTAGTACTGGTAGAAAATACCTAATGTATTTTCATTTTGTACTGGTAATAATATAAATGAATTGAGTTATCCTTCTGATTTAGATTAGTGTCGATCATTTTAATTAAAATCCACAATTGTATTTTATCTTCATCGGTTTGTCTGGTTTCTTTTGTTGATGGCTTTATAAAATACCCTTCAAATCAGCCTGATGTGGAACTTCCAGCGTTCTGTGTTCCAGGTCTGCGAGCGGATCCCCACTATCAGCACACAGCTTAAGATCCTCTCCACCGTCAAGGCCACCATGTTGGGTCGTACCAACATCAGTGAGGAGGAGTCTGAGCAGGTGAGCTCACCGGGCCGTCACAACGCTAAAGCAGAACGTCACCACGGAAACAGCGTGTGGGCACCAGGGTTATTACTGTGTGGACAGCCAATAAGAGTAAGGGATGCTTTTACCTGAGAGAGTGCTGCCTTCTTTCCCCAGGCTACGGAGATGTTGGTCCACAACGCCCAGAACCTTATGCAGTCCGTGAAGGAGACGGTCAGAGAAGCAGAGGCAGCCTCCATCAAGATCCGGACAGATGCCGGTTTCACCCTCCACTGGATCCGAAAGACTCCTTGGTACCAATAACAGACCAACTGTTGGTTCCTCTGCATCTCTAATAGCTCTGTATTCTCTATGTAGTACACTGTTCTGACCAGGGCTCATGCATCAGGGTTCAAATGTAGGGCATTTATTAGAGATGTGGGTGCTATCTGAGGTAGGTTTGTTTTGCTGAAGATCCAACCTGTTAAGGAGAAAACAGCCAGACCCATTGAGCTATTGATTTTTGACGGACATGTGTAGCTACTAATTTACACTATAATAAATGAAAACAATCCTGCCTGATTGGATAGAGTGGATACTGAACACAATGTTTATTGGCCATTGTCAACCCCATACCAGTCTGTAAATGTTGACAGTTTGGGTAAAATATAAATGAAGGGACTATCTGAGGCAACTTTGACATTGTTTAGAATTGTTCTTACTATGATTTTTTTGTGATTGTGTGTAAAAAAACTAATTTACATTTTGTTTTCAGTTCTAAGGTAAAATCCAAGGTACACATATTTTTGGATTAAAGTAGTTTTTCACCCACTTCCAGTTAAATAAATTACTTATTAATTAATGAACTACTTTACGAGGGTGAGATATACAGAAGCCTGTTGCAAGGATGATGCCTCAAAATCCAATTGAATATTATTAAGATTATTTCTCTTGGAAGTAATTTTTTATATCTGGTTCTTTATACTGGTTCACTACTTGTGTTCTGCAGCCATTCACCTTTGCTAGTACAAAGCACCTCTGATCCAACTCCTTGGGAGTTGGTTAAAATGTATCTTAATGCTCAGCTCTACACGCAAATATATATTATTCAGTGGTGTTGTCTGTTTATACTATGTTATGTTATAGAAACTGAAAAAGAAACACTGTTCCAAGTTTGATTTCTATTAGATGGTGAGTTTTTTGTACAAATGTTTTTATTTTAATTGTCAGGACTTCTGCCAAAGAGTTAATTCTAGCCAGGGGTTCCAGATATGTAAGTATTGTCTGTGCGTACTTCATTGCTGTTTTTGTTAAATCATGACATGTGACCGAGAGTTGGCATGGTAGCAAATGGCAGACAGGTACTCAGGCTAATTTGGTTTCACCTGTAATGTTTTTTAAATGGGTCTTGGGGTTTGCTATACCTGCAGTGTTGAAAAACACAAGGGTTAGCTGTTCGGACACATTGCGTAGAGAATGTTTTAACTCACAATTGTCTAGCCTACAAAAAAGGTGATGATTTGAAATGAGTTATATTGAGATACATATGTATTCAGCGCTTGCAATTTTCTTGACTAGCTCAGATTTTTAACAATGTTGCATTGAGATCACATGTAAAATGACATGTAGTGCCTTGGTGCAATGTACACAGCGTATTATGTACAGAGGCAATCATTGTATAGTCTGGGATTTTAAGATAAAGGTTGGGCATGGGGTTTAACGTGTATAAACAGTTTATAGGCTTGTGGATTAAGATTAAGGCTAGTCCTGAACTAAAAACCAAGCAAATTTTAGTATATGACTAGCCTAGATTTAAACGGTGTCCAGAAAAGGTTCTGTGTCCAGAACATCTTGGGACCACTAATGTAACGTTCAATGAGCCACCTGAAAAGGATGCATGAAGATCAGCCTTGATGCTCATGTCTACAAAACACACTACACTTAACCTATGGTAGCTAACAACACTCAGACTGTTCAACTGGTTTAAACATCAACAAGTTTTATTTGTGTCTTAGACCAATGCAGTTGAAATGTGTACGTTATTGAGACCTACAAAACCATCTGATGTGCCTTGTAATAAAAAGATTGATTTGCAATAAAAAAAATCTGTTTTATTTACGGAAAATTCTGTTAGTTGTCATTAATCGTCCTACTCACTGCACCATGATTGTGTTCAGATTTTGTATATCCTTATAATATATTTATAATATGGGTTCAGTATCGACTCCAGCAACATCCCTTGACTCAAATCCTGCTTCTAGGTATTATTATTATTCATGTTATTTTGTAATAAACCATTTAATAAAACTCAGTTGCAAATTAATTCCAAGTTAAGTTGTATTATAACACCGTAGCGTCGTAGGTTGTATTATCACACGGTAGTATTAATGACGGGTTTACCTCGTAGCAATGTCGTCTGGTCATTGATTGAGAGGTATCAACTCAAATCGCTGTCCAGTCAGACCAACATCTCTTTGCTCTTGGGTGATTACCTAGGTGCAGCTCTTGAATGGGAGTCCATTCCAGATCTAGGATCCGCCAGGCAATAACCCAATATGTACACAAATACACTCAAATCAACTTTGAGGATCTACCATTTAACCTTATAGTGATTCGGTTTTACATTTTGTGGATAGCCTAAACGAAATATTCTTCAGTCCGATTATTTATACATGTATATTCATTAGAGATACATTCTGACAGGTACATCGTTTAAATTATCTTAAAACCGACTTGCCTGATAGGGTAGTAAGAATTTTCTATCCCTAGATGGTGCTTCTAGAGCTCAGCCATGAAGTCATGCATTGAAAGCGAAAATACGTTGTTTTTTTATAATCTTAAAGATGTTATGTGAATTGTGTTGTTAAATAGGCGGAGGTTGTTACCATGTGGCTGTATTAGCGCACGACCCTAACCAGGTCAGACCCAGCAATAACGTTACCAGCTGAATCTCGTGTTTTCCTACGTCTTATGATTATGTCTATAATTCAGCCAGTGTCTCCAGCCAGCATGTGTGGTTGATTATATATTTGTCCAATACAAGGGAATAAAACAGTCGTTTTTCCATTCATACTATCCAGTGGAGTATCGGTCTGTGTGTGGATGCAGAGAAGATGAGTGCCGTAGATGAAGCCAATGTGGGAAAAGGCAGAGTGGCAGATAAAGCACTCTGGTAAGTACGTATCTCAAAGCTCAATACACGGGAAGCTAAATACACATTCACAGACGTCGGTTAATTTGAGAAGGCGTTATATATTTTAGGTTGATGGTGACGCTTCGTCAAGCAAAAGGGTGGGTAGCGTTAGCTAGCTAACAATAATGCAGACTAGCCACTTAGCTAACCCGCAGGAAGCTGAGCATTTCCACGTGGAACTAATGTACTGGCACGTAGGGGTACAAAGATTATTTCTCGACATCTCTGGTTCTCGCACAAACACTTATGGAAATAGGCTGTTACACAAGTATACAATGTGGTGGTGGTTATCAGGTATTGCATCGAGGATCACATTGTTTATATGGTGGCCATGATGGTCGAAGATTGGTACTGTATCCCTGGTCACCGCTGTGTTTTCCACGCTTGATGCAAAATTATCACACTACGTCGCCGATCAATCAGAATGTAACGCGGAGTTATCACTTTATTTTGTGTTCGGGTCGCCACGCAACCGTATAGACCCAGAATAGGAGACGTGTGCAGCCAACCGCATACCTAAAAAGATGTATCGCTCCGCCCAGTGCCGTTCGCAGCCAATCAGTTTTGGAAACAGCCGAAAGGGAGGTTCGGGTTACAGCCATGGTTTCAGTAAAAATGCATGGTAAAAGCACGCCGCGACTGTTGTTTGAATTTGAGTAGGAACTTCACCGGTTCTGTTCGGCCACCAGCCTTAACTTGACAATATGCCTACAACCAGGTAAGATTTTTCGCCGCCATATTACATTGACAATCATGATTGTACATATTTGACATATCTGCCATTTTAAAATATGTCCTAGAATATATCCACTTGACTTTATGTGAGGAAATTACTTGGAATTGACTCTCAGTATTTAAAGATCATCTCTAAGCTGGGTTACAATAAGAACAAGAGCATTTTGACCCTTACAAAGATGACACTATGTTTTAAAGCCTGAACTTTAAATAAACATGCATTCTGTTATTACCCATAGGAAATGTCCATATGGAGTTCAATGCATTATGGAACGTGGAGAAACATTTTTAGCCCTGCTGTTTTTGTGTATCCACAAATTGGGTTGACATATGGCCTTCAGATATAGCCTTCATACACGCCTTCAGCTGTTAGTTAACATCCATGCTTCACGTGTGTCCATAGGAGAGTTACATGTGCCTCAAGGAAGATGCTGTCTATGAAATACAACACCGGGTTTTGTGTTCTTTTTTGCAAAACGACACCATTAAACCACGTATTCTGTCTCGGAGTGGAAGGACTGGACCTCAGATCCATTCATGTGTGTTCATGTCGTCTGGTGAATTGGCCTGTGGTCTGAAAGGCAGAAATGAAACCACATCATCTGGTTCTGTGTCTATAAGTTGACTTGACAGCTGACGGAAGACATGGTTCAGTGTCGTTTTGAGATGAGTGGATCAAGGGCATGGGTCTGCTTAGTGTGGCGGAACCGTCCCTCATTATTCGGTGAGCGACACCCCATGGGACCCACGTGCTGCTCCCAGAGATATGACTCTGGGGCAGGTCAAAGGTCACACACCATTGACTTCTACCGGTAACAGAGCCGACATGAGAACTGTTCCGACATCTCCATTCCTTTGGACAAGCCCTCAATAGACCTGGTCTGGTCACAGATTAGACAACGTAACCTCATAAAATTTAATTTCCGCTGAAGCTGTCAGCTGACTTGGTGTATTTGGGGCAACTTATAAGTAACTTATTTACATCTGAAACGGAAGGTCACTTATTTTACCAGTCAAACGTGTTGAGTTATTTGTGCATCCCAGATCGGAATGTGTATGGTTTCAAAGTAAGCAGCTTTACCAGTTTAGTGTTTTATATCGCCTTAGAGGGACCTTCACCAATCAATGAATCAATTTCCTGATTATGTACAGATTTCAGAACCTTTTTTCAGCAGCTTTTATTTACCCTGTCTCTTATGGTGATCTGAGGAGTACTTCTGCTTTTTACTTTCCCAGTGAAAATGCCCTGTTTGGAATGGGGAACCCTCTCCTAGACATCTCAGCTGTCGTGGATAAGGACTTTTTGGACAAGTGAGTTGGAGCTGAAAGCGTTTGATATATTTTGTTAGATTAAAAATATATATATATATATCTATTTTAACATGGTTCTTTCTCTGAATAGGTATGACCTGAAGCCCAATGACCAGATACTGGCTGAGGACAAACACAAAGCCATGTGAGTACACACCTCTAACAATGTGATAAATATACCGCACACACAATTATCATTTAAAAGTAGATGAACATACTGCCATTCATTTTATTGTCTAATTTGGCCTTTCGTTCAGGAATTCCGTTTTTTGTTTTCCAAGGAACAAATGTTTTTTTACATTTTAATGTAAGATTATACACACATAGTTGGATTAAGTACACAGGTAATTAAATATATTGTAATTAATTAACAATTCAATGGAATCAATCCTAATTATTTCTCAAATTACAAATAAATTAATTACACCAAATATGAATGTCATCCTTGTTTTGAGTAATTTATGCATCCTCTTCTAGTAAAGAAGACACAGAGTCTTCTCCTATAATTGTTTATGGGACTGGAGAACCCAGTGGAACCTAAAGAGTCTGGATCTTAGAACATTCCTCCGTATAGAATCTTTCCAGATCCTTGAGATTCAGTTTCCAGTGGGGACGGACTCTTGAGTGCCTATCAATCAGCTTTACGTTCCAGGGCAGCTGCAAGTCTCTGTCATACCAATTACATTGGTATCAACTGTACGCTACTAATTTTCTTTTATTTAGATAATCCGTCCCCAGAAACCCACCTCTGGGTTTCGAACCCATAATAGTTATCAAAGCCTACATATTGGCGGTGGTAAAAGAGAGAAATATCACTGTGGTAAAATATATTTAATTTCCTTGTTCATTTGGCCTCATCACAGCAGCTCCCTATGGGCTCGGGAGAGTTGAAGGTTGGGACGTGTGTCCTCTGATGCACGTCTCACCAAGCCTTTCTGCTTCTTATTAGTGCGCTCTCAACCAGGAAGTACTCACTGGCACCTACAAACCTGAAAAGTCTGCTGGCTAGTACATTTCCAAAAGGGGAAGATGAAGTTTGTATTGACACATGGGAGAAGGCTTGGGAGGATTAGAGCAAATGGCTGTAGATTTAGTAGATGTGCTGTGATTCTGCACCTCTCAGAAGACCATGGAATTGTGTCAGGACGTTGTGTGGCAACTGCGTCATTGCTATGTAGTTGATGATAATCAGCTGAGTGTTGTACGTAGCGGTTGGTGTATGTTAACGTAGCCAGCCGGCCTGTCTAGAGCGAGAATTGATTTGTGGGTTTAGTGGTTAACTCAAGTCTCGATAGATTTCATCCAAATACAACATGTTACATTACAGCTTGTTAACTTCTAATATTACAAAATGTCAAAATATTATGCACCATACATAGTAATGGAACACAAGTATATAAGAACAAGTCTTAGAAGTGGGTAAGTTTGGGTGAGTTACATATTAAAATGCCTTGTAACCAGTAAAAATGGGAAATAATTGTCACTAACAAGTGTGTAGTTAAAAACAAAATGAGGGGAAGCTGAAACAAGTTCCCTTTGTTACCGTGCCTGGAGGTGAGATTTAAAATGTCAACTTCCAGGGTCCCTGACTAGCTGTGTCTGGGAATACAGATGAGTGGTTCTGAACGGGTTCTGAGATAAACTCTTGTTTGTGTAATATAGTAACTGCTTGCACTGAAAGTGACACTAGATGCCTGATATCATCCCAAACATTTAGCAGCGTGAAAGATAATGTAATGTATAGTAGCTTATAATGCCATTGGGGGCATTTGTTTGCTAGATAATTGAATCCCCCGACTAATACTCCTAAATCTCATGTGAGAAAATGTTCCAGATTTTTATCACACAGGTTGTGAACTGCTTCTCTAAATCAATGTTTCCACAATTAGATTCTCCCAAGTTCTGCTAATTGTAGTTTCTTTAGAATTGCATCGCTGATCAAAATACCAAGCATTAATAACATCATTTTGTTGCGCACCCCTTCTGGTCCCGGGCCCCAAGCTTGTGAACCTTAGTGGTCATCTAGGCTGATGGCAGCGATGCAGGATACCAGACCACTGACCAGATGTTCCACTGTGGGGCCAGATGTTCCACTGTGGGGCCAGATGTTCCACTGTGGGGCCAGATGTTCCACTGTGGGGCCTGAAGTTCCACTGTGGGGCCTGAAGTTCCACAGTGACCACTGACCAGGAGGGACCAGAATGTGTCAAAGGCCACTGAAAACCAGCCTTGTCAGCAGGGGGGGGGCAGTCTCCAGCCCAGCACAGCGGGAACACAGAGGAGGGGGCGTCGTTGTCTTTGGCCTCACTGATCACATGCCGTCCTCTCACACTCCAAATGGCACCCTATACCCAATCTAGTGCATTCTGTATATGGGTGAATAGTGCACTCTGTAGGGTCCTAGTAGGGAGGATCTCATGGCCAGGGCTGGATTAATTTGGTCCTTTGTTGCTTAACAACAAAGCCCCCCCCCCAGGAGCAGAAGTGCTGATCCAGGGATTGGCACCCTTCTATGACGTGTTTGTCATATAAATGAAAGGCAACCCTGTTCCAGGATCAGCGCTTCTACTTCCAGACGCTTTTTGAACCCCATGATCCTGTTTGGCCAGCAGGGGAAAATGTGCTTACTCATCCAGATGTAATCCCTGTAACCTGACCTTGTTCTCTGTTATTGCAGTTTAAGCATCAAAGGGCAGTGTGTCAATGCAACCAGCGGTCCCCAGCTGTCGGTCTCATCCTCTAGTCCATGATGGCACAGTGACCGTAGAAAGGGATTTCCTTTGACAGGACACCGTGGGATTTAACCTCCCCAAAAGTAAATGGAGTATTGGTGACTTCATATAGTCCCCGTTAGTCAGTGATGGCTGAATCAGAGGCTCGGGTGAAACGTATTCCACTCTAGGCAACTGGGGTGCAATTTAGGGCACCCTCAAACCCGCTGTTCCCCAGGCCTAGTCCGCTGTTCTTCAGTCTCATCTCGTGTGTGAATAGGATGTTGCTCCAAGACAAAGGTGCCCTTCCAGAAACAGCAGTGTGGTGAGAGGGCTGAGGACTGGACAAGGGACAGGACCTAACTAGATGTGTTAATTAGACGGTTTCAGTAGATGTCATCTTAACAATTGTTTTAAGTTGACTGGGAAGTATGATTATGCTTTGAAAATGGGTCTGTGTTTCACAACCACATTTCCTTTTTTAGCTCGAGAGGTCTAATGAGCAGACCAGGGTTGGCTAGGTTTAGCAATGTGTTTTAACGCCCTTTTCAAGTGAATGGTTGTAGCTAAACAAATCTGTATTGTATTTTTGGCTCCTCCATGGACAACACCGCCACCCTGTGGCTGCACATGGAACATCGTGCTGATAGACCTAGGTCATGTGATTGGTCAGGCTCACTTGTCTGACTGTGTTATCGCTCTACAACACAGGTGTCAAACCGGATCCACGGAGGGCCGAGTGTCTGCAGGTTTTCGCTGTCACCTTGTACTTGATTGATTAATTAGGTCACTAATTGGTTAGGTCTACCCTCACCTGGTTGTTTAGGTCTGAACTGGGAACCAATTTACAGGAAAAAACTAAAACCTGCAGACACACGGCCCTCCGTGGAACCGGTT
>JACXGK010015051.1:0-10846 GCA_016801125.1 Novumbra hubbsi | reverse complement strand
AGACTACCACACCAGACTTGGAGCACCCCAAACTACCACACCAGACTTGGAGCACCCCAAACTACCACACCAGACTTGGAGCACCCCAGACTACCACACCAGACTTGGAGCACCCCAGACTACCACACCAGACTTGGAGCACCCCAAACTACCACACCAGACTTGGAGCACCCCAGACTTGGACAAGTCTATAACCTTTCCTCCTTCCCCCTGCTCTGCTCTCTCCTTCTATCTCCAGGCTGCCCACCTCTCACACCTGTTTTAATGCGCTGCTGCTCCCTGAATACGATACAAAGGAGAAACTGAAGGAGAGACTTCTCAAAGCTATCACTTATGCCAAAGGATTTGGAATGCTGTGACACACAAACTCTGCAGAAACACACTTCCTGGCTTCAATTCAATGGTTTGTGTTTTTAATTAAGGAGAGAGGAATCATCCAAAAAACGGATACATCAGCTGAAGTTAGATGTTGCGTTTGAAAAAGGTTTTCTAGGGAAAACCTTTTTAAACCGACATAAGACACATCTAGCAAACGGTTGTTACTGACATGCAGATGGGTCTAGGTACAACAGACATATGGCTAGCATATAACAGACCACAGACATTGAAATAACAGAAAAACAGGTGGGTATAACAGACAGATTGATGGGTATGTGTGACAAACAGACAGACGGGTATGTGTATGTGGGTATGTGTGTGACAGACAGACAGACGGGTATATGTATGTGGGTATGTGTCTGAAAGACAGACCGATAAGGATGCAGCTCTGGAAAAAATGAAGAGACCACTAAACCTTTTTCTTCTTTTTCAAAAAACGTTGAAAAGGAAAGTTTTGAGTGAAGAACAGAAGGGTTCAACTTGCAGCGGTCTCTTAAATTGAAGCCTTCTGTTCCTCACTCAAAATGTTCCTTTTCAACTATTTGTGAAAGGAAAGAAAAAGGTGCTGTGGTCTCTTCATATCCCCAGAGCTGTGTGGTCAATAGAAGGGGATGAGACATCTCACCTGTTCCTCTCAGATCCTTAGAAGTACGTATAAACTCTACTTACTTTCTATGTTTCTGAAATACTTCATATCCGTCAAATCCTACCGGAGCTTGGTCAGTTTGTCATTTACGTGTGTTTATTAGGATTTCTGGACATTTAAAATGTGCATCCAGGAGGAAGCAGATTCATCGTCTCATTGATTGTTGTGAAACTGTGAAAGTGCACTTAAAGTAAACCCCCAGAAGGTTAGTTATTGGTGTATATGGTACTGTACACTGCTGTTAGGGGGTCATTTGTTTGTTTTGGAGAATAAGTCTTCCCAGTCTATTCTTTACTGCCCAACATGTTGTCTGTGGCACTTTCTCAAAATACCTTCTGTGTAATTCATTCTTTCTCATCATATATAATCTTTAATGAGCAATGCATAATGCATTCTAAAACCCATAGACCACTATAATGCATTACCTAGTAGTGTATCTAAAGGTGGCGTTGCTGTGTCATCATCCAAGGGCACCGGCCAGTTTTAAATGGCACACTACTCCCTTCATAATGCACTGCTTTTAACCAGGACCTATAGGGCTCCATGTAGGGAACGGTGTGTCATTTAGGATGAGGAATGTGTATCATCATTCTCTTCACTGCTGCCAAATTTCGCTGCTACTTATGTCTTTAGTCCTGCATCCAACGCAAATTGCCTCTGTGTTAATACGTTTTCTGGTTGAACATCATTTAAAAATACATCATTTTTTTTGTAGTGTTCATTTTGTATTCCACTACCTAGAAAGTCATGAACAGTCAACCTTTTGATGGTATTTAGTTACTGTGTTTTTCTTTTTCATGCATGATTTCAGACATCAAGCGACTCATTTGCTCCGAATCGCTCCACTGTACTGTATTGGGTTGTGTCAAAGCCTGGACATTTTGGGATCTTGACAGGAGCTTCGTAACACTTTTCTCATTGCCCGCACAGCTATATTGACTGAGGTATTGGACAAACTCTTCTCACGCTCGTTACCTGAATACCACTGAGTTGATGTTTCACCCCCATGCTCAGTATTTGTTCCTGAATTCTTTGGTTGGTTCATGTTGTTTTTGGTTGATTTAGTGTGACTTTCTTTGCTAATAATGCTGTGTACCTGAAAGCCTCTGAAGCTCTGCAGAATGTTCTGGTTTAATCAGCCTATAATTTACCACAGTATTGAAAGGAAGGGAAGTATTCTATTTAGTTGTTTGCTGGTTTATATGATCAAAAGGATGTCTTTCATCACGTTGAAGGAATGTGCAAACAATATCAGGAAACACTCTTGATGTGTCGACATACTGAACAATAAATTTACTGCATTTTTTACCGTCTCATTGTGAAAGTATTTGGGGAAATCATCTTCAAACCATTCTGATTGTAATGGCATTGACACAATTTAATTTACTTGTTCATAACACAGTATGTCAATTTTATAAGAACTCACAAAGTTATGTTCTAACCCATACAGTCAGTTGTAAACAGTTGTCTGCTTTCTACTTCCAGCTCTGGCATATTGTTTACCCATAGTTATTTCCAGCATAATAACATTTGGAAGGGATTCACGTCTGCCTGTATTAGCTTACATCTCGTAACTAAAGGACTAAAACAATTACATTGTGTTGCTTGATCGTGTAAATGACCTGCTTGACAACAAAAGACAGAATCGATGTCTTGCCTTCTACTCCAGTGTGTCAACGTATAGCAGTGGGAATATCAGAGATTGGCAGTTGACTTGCATTTCTACATTTTCACGAAGCTGGAGTTAAATTGATGGTTTGAGGGAGCAGAGTATTGCATGGTTTATACATTTTAGTGTTGTGTCAAAAAAGGCCAGAGAGGAGCCATCCAGAGTAGAGCTGTTGGGTTGCATCGGTCAACTAAATGTGTTTTATTAAGATGATTTTACATCAAGCCGAAACCACAGCAGTTAGAATCAGTTTGCTACAAATGTTCAGAAGATAGGAAGAAACCTTCGGATTAGGTAGGAGCACTGATTTGTGTGTGTGTGTGCGTACAATGACCAGGTGGGAAACCGGGTTTAAGAGGAGCATAGAAGAGATCAGAGAGAGTTTTTGAGCCAATTTATTGAAAATAAAAAATCTATTTTAAAACTCTCACATATCACCACTATAATAAGCAAAATGAGATTCTACCCAATAGCAACCCCTCCATAAAGAACTTCTGAACACCAAAGCCCCAACAACAACTAAATTCTGACTGTCATTTTGGCAACTGAGAAAGTGGCTGTGTGGTGGGGTGTGTCAGTCGATTTCTCTCTTATTTAGTCTTTTAATGGCAGGTTTGCAAGAGGATTAAGCCATTATACTACATTATACAACGTATGTAGGCTACTCTTCACATAGGATTGTACAATCACACTGAAATGTTTTGTTTGAATGCTTAACAACAACCCGCCAGTGGAAAGCGGTAACCAGAGTATCTAAGCTTCAGAAAATTCCACTCTCCTGCTGACTGGGCAGTTTCCGCCGCTTCATGTACTAGCGATTTTCTCACAGGAATAAAAATGCCTCACCATATCGCTCCAATGTTTTTTTCAATCATGATTCACTACAAAAACCTTAACTTCTTTTGTATTAATGCATCTAGCATTTAGTTTTTAGAGAGACCATTCAAACATTTTATATTTCAACAACAGACATTATATGCCTAAATCTGAAGAATAGATATGAAGGAAACGGGACATGCATTCCCAGAACTCTCGGCTAGACTTAGCTGTCCCTCAAAAATCGTGGAAACGTGCTCTTCGTGAAAGTCAAAATACGCTCACTTCGCCACTCGTTCAAGTCCATATCCAATTATCAGCGGGACTGCGGGGCCCCTGTGGTCGACCTCTCACAAAGGCCTCTGGGTAAACGTGATGTGTGTCTACTGGGTCTTCTTATCAGATACCATCTCCTCCTCCGGCTGGACAGACTTGACCATTTTCTCCATGCTGGTAATCCTCTGCTTTATCTTGTTCTGGCTGGATGTGAGCTCTGCCATGATCTTGGCCAACTTTGTCACCATGATCTCCATGTGGCCCTCCAGCCGTTGGATCTTCTCCTCCAGGTCCCTTGGGTCGGTGTCTGTGTTAGCGACAGACTCATCAATCATGTTGTCCTTCATCAGCATAGCCTTTCCTTTTTCTTCCAGGGCCTTCTTGGCTTCAGGGTACTCAGTTAGGGCCTCCATCAGATTGTCTTTTGACAGGGCGAAGAGGTCCGAGTAGCCTAAGCTTCTGATGTTGGCGGTTCTATGGTGTCCAGCTTTGGAACCCTTGATGTTCAGGATACTTATCTCTCCAAAGTACGCTCCATCGCTGAGCACCACAAACTGGGTCACCCCGTCGTCTGCCACCACAGCCAGCTTCCCTTCTTTGATGATGTACATCTCCCGGCCGATGTCTCCCTTTTTACAGATGTAATCTCCTGGAGAAAACACCTGGGGCTGCAACTTCAGCACCAACTCAATAAGCAGGCCGGCCTCGCAGTCCTGGAATATACTCACCTTTTTCAGGGTGTCCAGGTGGACGTTGATGGCGATCTCAGCCTTCAGCTTGTCTGGCAAGTTCTTTAGAACCTCCTTTTCGTCGCAGGTCTTCTTTTCCATCCAGCGGTAGTCAAACCACTTGATGACCCTGACCTCAAGTTCCTTGGAGACCTTACGGAACTGCATGTACTGTTTGATGGAGTCAATCTTGGCCTGGAAGTCTGCACGGTTTTTATTCATGTTAGAGATCATGGCACCGACATTACCAACGATGGTGGCAAAAATCAGCACACCAATGAGGAAGTCAGCAACTACAAAAAGGTATTCAAAGTCTCTGACAGGGGGAGGGGTTTCTCCAATGGTGGTCAAGGTCAGAGTGGACCAATAGAGGCAGTAGATGTACTTCCTGGAGAGGCGTCCGTGTTCAGGGTGACTGATGTTGGGGTACACCCATGTGTCTGTCCCAAACCCGATGACCTTGGAAATGGCGAAGAAGATGCAAGCGTTCCAGTGGATGATGACCAGAATGTAAAGTACAAGGTTACTGATTCGAAAAACGTTTGGGAAGCTGGTCCTGGTTTCTGTGCGGTCAAAGAACTCAAAGAGGCGGTTCATCCTTGCGAGCCGGTTCAGACGGAGCTCAGGGTTGTTGAAGCCCACTTTCAGAAACAGCAGGTCTGTGGGTAGTATTGAAATCATGTCCCATTTGAACTGTGACGTTGACCTGTATTTGTCTCTGAGCTTCTTTGAGTTTTTAATAAGTAGCCCCTGTTCCAAAAAACCTGTTGAAATAAAGATTTAAATTACTGAAATATAATCACAGTTCATTACATGAGATTTGCTGCATAAAACTGGATTTTAACGCCCCATATCTCCCTTGATAAATCACAAATGATCAAAGACAGTTAAGGAAAACCAGCTGTCCTAGACCTGAAACACTATGACCTGTATAAACATACCTGTTCTAAAATGTGTTGAGTAGCTGACTCACTTTTCTAGAATGTGCCTGAATAGTTGGCGCTCATCTGATCTAGAATGTGTCTGAGTACAAGAACCTTATAACCTCACCAGTTCTACTGCGAACGTATGTGTCTATGAGGTAGATGAAGTCTGATGTGTAGTCCAGCATGATCCATAGAGTTGTGAGCGAGTTCTGGAGGTCATTAAAACATGCTCTGTGGGACGACAAACACGTGGATCTGGTAAGGATCTTAACTTATATTACCATGTTCTCTTACAAAACATAAAAAAGAGAAAATTCACCCAGAAATGTATTCAATGTAATTTCGTTTTTGAGCTTAAATGAAAATTGAGCAGCGTTTCAAGAGACCTAACCTGGTCACTAACATCATCAAGTTGTAGAAACATGGTACTGAAATGATGACAAGCCATCTGTAGTACGTGTCTGTGGCTGGGTCCATGATCCAAATCTCTTTCCTAAAGAATAACACAATATATGTTTAACTATATTTAAACATAAACCAGATGTTTACACATTGTTGAACAATTATCATAGGTTATAGTAAAGCATCTCTTTATGATACAGCAACAGAGGAACACAATGTTGTATCTACATTCAAAATAATAAACTTTTGTTAATTTTTTTTTTTTTTTTTAAACAATGTACAATCGATGGCCAGAGTGAATTCTGGGAGATGGCAGTACAAGGGTTAACTTTCTCTACCAAGTTGTTTCCGACACCTCATTTTATAACTTTCCTGTCCCAGATTAGAACTATGTCAATGTTCAAAGTGGGTTCTGTTACCAGGTGGGTCTAGTTTAATGGACCACCGTTATACTCACAGGTCTCTTCCTTAGCTCTTCCCCACATCCTGCTTCTGTTGTGAAGTCTTTTTTCCATCTTGCTTTTTCATTTCCTCAATTTCTCTCTTTATATTCACATATGTCTTCTCCATCTTTCGTGGTATGTGTTTTGCATCCTCTAGTTTCTCGTCTCTGCTTGTTCGTCTATGCTATGGATAATATGTTAATATTTTACATTGTTCACTACCGTAATGAGTGGGGAATCATTAGTTGACTACTGTTGGACTATTGAGGAAACTACTGGCGGTCTAATTATGCACCATTGCAGACTATTGGTGTACTATTAATATATTATTATGGGATACTAGTGGGCTTTTGGATGTTTTAGAATATAACACTTTGGACCATTTGTTGACTACAATATAATCAAGTACAGCATTATATTAATAATGGGTTAGGGTTAGTAACACATTTACCAATCAATGTCAGTACATAGAACAGACACAAGGAAAAAAAGCCTATTTTAATTTCATTGGAATTGAACCCTTGCTATAACACAACATTGCACATTATGTGCATTACAGATCATTGCAGATCCAATACAGTGCTTTGTTACAGCCTGGTCTTGTGTTTACTAATGTTTTGGTTAAGTTTAAATAACTTTTAGAAATTGTAGTTGCCAATTGAGATTATAACAGGAGTTGAAAAATGTACCATATACAGTGCTCAAATGAATTAAGGGAACACCATTATCACAGTATAATATCAAGTCATTTAAACTTCATTGATATTAATTTGTCCAGTTAGGAAGCATAAGCAATTGTGAGCCAGTGTCACCTGTTTTGGTGTGAATGAATGTGACAACAGGTGCACTGGAGAGGCAGAAGCCAGACAACCCCCCAAAAGAGAATGTTTTTTTGCAGGTGGTGGCCACAGACAAATGCTTTTTCCTTATCCTCCTTGATTTATTCTTCTGTAGTTTTTGCAAGTGTCCTTGTCACTACTGGTAGCAGGAGGCGGTTCCTGCAGTCCAGCTCACCCGACAAGGTTAGTTGTGTCTCCCAGTGCAGTCTCAAGAGCATGGAGGAGAAACAAGGATGGGGAGTCAAGGAGAGCAGGGCCATGAAAGGGCATCCACCCAGCAGCAGGACCGGTCTCTGCTCCTTTGTGTGAGGAGGAACAGCAGGAGCACTGCCGGAGCCCTACAAAAGGACCTCCAGAGGGCTACCGATGTCCTCTAGTGAGACCAGTGCTCACAGCCCGGCACGGGGCAGCTCAACTGGCATGTGCCAGAGAACACCAGAATGGGCAGGTCCACCATTGGCACCCTGTTCTCTTCACAGACACAGGTTCACACTGAGCGTGTGTGACGGACGTGTAAGAGTATTGAGACGCCGTAGTGAACATTATGCTGCTCGCAGCATCGTCCAGCATGACCGGTTTGGCGGTGGTTCAGTGAGGGTCTGGGGAGGCAGATCCTCGGAAGGTGCACAGACCTCCCCGTCGGGCCATACGCCAGTGCAGTGGGCCCTGGGTTCCTCCTGGTGCCGGACAATGCCCGGGCCTCATGTGGCCAGGGTGTGTAGGCAGGTCCTGGGTGAAGAAAGGCATCGATGCCAATGACTGGCCCTCACGTTCCAATCAACAACCTCTGGGACGTTATGTATCCGACACCGCCAAGTAGCGCCACAGACTGTCCAGGAGCTCACTGATGCCCTGATCCAGGTCTGGGAGGAGATCCCCCAGGATCTGTCGTCTCATCAGGAGCCCAGACGTTGTCAGGAGTACATACAGGCACCCTAACTAATGATTACCATTCTGAGTTGCTGTGATGAAATTCATGCATGTTGGAACCGCCTTTGATTTCAATAGTTTAATTAGATTTTCTGTGTGAGTTTGAATCCAGCCCTCAATCGGTTTCCAGTGTCTTACGCGGACACCACAGCACAAGAATCAAGGAGCGTATGTTTTCCGATATGAGATTTGTACACAGAATAACACATTGAAAGATAAATCAATAATAGCAAACTACACTGTTCTCTGTTAAGCACATTATTCAACTAGACACATTTAATAAAAAAAAAGATATAATACCTTTTCGAAACCTCTAAAGACGATGTTATGAAAAAGCCATGTACAAAGAGTTAGTCTCTCTGTCAAGCAATGGAAATGCTTTTGAAGTGAATTGGAATTCACAAAGAATTCACATTTTGTGTACTCTGACCAGAATGAAAGCAGAAATCACCATCCCCTTCATTGCCCCATCACGTGTCTCTGGCCTGGTATCAGGTCATTACTCTGGAGATGCTGACCTGTGTCTCACAGTCACCACACGTAGACAAACGTGCAACATTTTGACTTCTGACGTATTCAGAGGCGCAGAAAGCACATAATGCGTGGTTGACAATGTACACATGATGTATAAATAGGTACAAATACAAACAGTCAAAAAGTAGCACATTTCTGTTCTTTGTATTAGAAAACCATATTCTGTGTCAGCTGTAATCAGGTGGGCAGCCTGGTCCGAGCCAGTGCGACGCCACGTGCTGGAGCCCTGTCCGCTCCACGGGACGGCTTGAATTACAGGTTCGCCCTCTGGCCAGGACCCTGGTTCCTGTAATTGCAATGTTTCTGAGTAAAATCATAGTGCCGGGTAATCTCATGCGGACAAAATAGTCACATGGTTTCTGGGGCTTTTTGAAGGTTATGTGTAACAGTTCTACTGAGACATGGCGCCACTACTGGGTCTTCTTGTCGGCGACTACTTCAGATACATCCTCCGGCCGGACAGACTTGACCGTATTCTCCATGCTGCTAATCCTCTGCTTGATCTTGTTCTGGCTGGATGTGAACTCCGCCATGATCTTGGCCAACTTCGACATCATGATCTCGATGTTGCTCTCCAGCCTTTGGATCTTCTCCTCCAGGTCCTTGGGGTCGGCGCCAGCGTTGGCGATGGCCTCGTCGATCATGTTGTCCTTCATCAGCGTGGCCTTTCCCTTTTCTTCCAGAATCTTCTTGGCGTCGGGGTACTCGGTGAGGGCCTCCATCAGGTCGTCTTTAGACAGGGCAAAGAGGTCCGAGTAGCCCACGCTCCTGATGTTAGCTGTTCTTCGGTTTCCAGCCTTGGAACCCTTGATGCCAAGGATACTGATATCTCCAAAGTACGCTCCGTCGCTAAGCACACACCACTGGGTCACCCCGTCTTCTGCCACCACAGCCAACTTCCCTTCTTTGATGATGTACATTTCTCGCCCGATGTCTCCCTTTTTACAGATGTAATCTCCTGGAGAGAACACCTGAGCTTGCAGCTTTTGCACCAACTCAATGAGCAGGCCGGCCTCACATTCCTGAAAGATTTTTACCTTTTTCAGGGTGTCCAGGTGGACGTCAATGGCGATCTCGGCCTTCAGCTTGTCTGGCAGGTTCTTTAGCACCTCCTTCTCGTCACATGTTTTCTTCTCGGTCCAGAGGTAGTCAAACCACTTAATCACTCTCGCCTCAAGTTCCTTGGAGACCTTACGGAACTGCATGTACTGTTTGATGGAGTCAATCTTGGCCTGGAAGTCTGCACGGTTTTTATTCATGTTTGAGATCATGGCACCGACATTACCAACGATGGTGGCAAAAATCAGCACACCAATGAGGAAGTCAGCAACTACAAAGACATATTCAAAGTCTCTGACAGGGGGAGGGGTTTCTCCAATGGTGGTCAAGGTCAGAGTGGACCAATAGAGGCAGTAGATGTACTTCCTGGAGAGGCGTCCGTGTTCAGGGTGACTGATGTTGGGGTACACCCATGTGTCTGTCCCAAACCCGATGACCTTGGAAATGGCGAAGAAGATGCAAGCGTTCCAGTGGATGATGACCAGAATGTAAAGTACAAGGTTACTGATTCGAAAAACGTTTGGGAAGCTGGTCCTGGTTTCTGTGCGGTCAAAGAATTCAAAGAGGCGGTTCATCCTGGTGAGCCGGTTCAGACGGAGCTCAGGGTTGTTGAAGCCCACTCTCAGAAACAGCAGGTCTGTGGGTAGTATTGAAATCATGTCCCATTTGAACTGTGGCGTTGTTCTGTATTTGTCTCTGAGCTTCTTGGAGTCTTTTACAAGTAGCCCCTGTTCCAAATAACCTGTTAAAACAATGAACAGAAATGATTCGGTGGGAAATTTCTTCAAATGAATCAAACATAATAGTGAATTCTACTTGACTGCATGAGAGTATATACTGAGAGTATGCATGAGAGTATATACTGAGAGTATGCATGAGAGTTTATACTTATTCTTGGGCTTCTAAACACTGGTTTGAATCAACAATTTGTCCGTTTCCTGATTATTGTGTATATGACTGTACATTTTCACTGTACATTATTGTGTATATGACTGTACATGTTCACTGTACATTATTGTGTATATGACTGTGCATTTTCACTGTACATTATTGTGTATATGACTGTGCATTTTCACTGTACATTATTGTGTATATGACTGTGCATTTTCACTGTACATTATTGTGTATATGACTGTGCATTTTCACTGTACATTATTGTGTATATGACTGTGCATTTTCACTGTACATTATTGTGTATAT
>JACXGK010015050.1:0-10789 GCA_016801125.1 Novumbra hubbsi | reverse complement strand
TACACAGACCACACAGCACAATTCATACACAGACCACACAGCACAATTCATACACAGACCACACAGCACAATTCATACACAGACCACACAGCACAATTCATACACAGACCACACAGCACAATTCATACACAGACCACACAGCACAATTCATACACAGACCACACAGCACAATTCATACACAGACCACACAGCACAATTCCCACAGCCTACATACAACCCCCACAAAACACCACTAACGTCATGACCATACCACACCAATACTGCCTGACCACAACACACCACTAGTGTCATAGCTACAACGTCATGACCATACCACACCAATACTGCCTGACCACAACACACCACTACTATCCTGACCACAACACACCACTAATTTCATGACCACAACACACCACTATTATCCTCCAGACCACAACACACCACTAGTGTCATAGCTACAACATCATGACCACTACACACCACTACTGTCATGACCACAGCACACCACCATTATCCTCCAGACCACAACACACCACTACTATCCTGACCACAACACTCCACTACTGTCATGACCACACCACTACTGTCATGACCACACCACTACTATCCTGACCACTACACACCACTCCTGTCATGACCACAGCACACCACCATTATCCTCCAGACCACAACACACCACTAGTGTCCTTACTATAGCACACCACTACTGTCATGACCACAACACACCACTACTGTCATGACCACAACATACCACTACTGTCATGACCACAACACACCACTACTGAAATGACCACAACACACCACTACTGTCATGACCACAACACACCACTAACACCGCCCAGACCACAACATACCACCAGTGTCCTTACTATAACCCATTAGTACTGTCCTTAATATAACACACCACTAGTGTCCTAATCCCAACACACGAATCCCCCCCCCCCCCCCACACACACAACCAAGCCTTTTAATATTATAAATAGAAGTAATCAAGAAGGCTCGACATAACGGCATTGGCGTTGTGTGAGTACACGTCCACATAATTCTGACTTATTTCCTCAAGGAGGGTGGTGGGGTGGGTACCGGCCAGAGACCGGGAGAGAGGTTCTCAAGCCACAGAGCGGGATATCATCAGTCCTGGCCTAGAGCGAATATCTTATATACACGTCTGTAGGAAACTGAAAAACAATGTAAATGTAAAATGCGTCTCCATTGATGAAATCCAGCTTCACCATTACGAACACTAAGCAGACCCACCTCTAAACATTACACAACGACTAGAGAAAATCCTGTTTCTTTCAGAGTGACTCCTCCACTCCGATATCCATGTCCATTAAGTCATTCACAATTTAGAACATATTATACCTCAAAATAACTTATTTTAGCCGTATTTCGTCCCAAACCCGTCCTGGAGGCGTAAACTACTTCGCGCGAGCTTCAAAGGATAAGCCGCCGCGTTATCGTTTCGCTCAATTGTCAGTTGGAATATAACATTAAAGCAGGTCCTACCTTCGACTTCAAGCATGTTGAAAACACAGTACTATAGAAAAAAGGGTGATAGGGAGCGGGAGAAAAGGAGAGCAAACGGCACTTTCTGAGCGTAAAAATTCTACTGAATGGAAGAGCAAGAACAACCCGCGGTACACAACGCATTACAGAGCGCTCATAGGCAGAAGGACTGCTTGCGTGTGCAATGACGTTTAACAGTGCTTGTCTGGTAAGTGTTGCAGCGCAAAGAGAGAGAGACCGAGAGAGAGGCAGAAAGAGGGAGAGGGGGAGAAAATAAACAGAGTGAGAGTCAGAGAGAGAGAATGAGATTACTTAACATGGTTATGATACATCCTGAAAGCCAGCAGGGACATGCAGTTATATTATTGCCAGCAGTCAGTCGGATGAGTCAGTGTGGCCAGCAGAGCAGATGTATATTTTGAATGGTGTCCTCTTACTAGGAGGCCAATGTTAGCACAGCAGGGACACAAGCAGATGTTCACCCAGCATCAATGCCCACGTCCCAAATAGCTCACCGAAACCCTGGAGGGTACTAATTTTAACCAAGAGGAATCTATGGTTTTACATTGAAAAGCAGTGCACAAATGTGAGAATAGGTTGCCATGTGAGAACCAACCGTTCTAATGCCACATAGCAGGGCTGGAGTTCAGTCAAGGCTGCATTGATTTGTTTTGCTTAGACGGGCTGCCTGAAGCTGTCTCAATGCGTGCCGTAAATTAGACACATTTCTGTAGGTATTGTTGTTACTATGTTTTTACTGATGTGTACATACAGGAATCGTCTGCAACAGAGACCCAGGTTGCCGTTTGATTTCCCCATGTAAATAATAAATGAAGCTAAATAAATCTATCCCTCAAAATGTGCATGCATCTCAATAGGGTGCTGGTCCGAACCGGCTTAAACTCTCCAGAAGAAGGGAGAAAGAAAGAGAGAAAAGGAGGAATAGGAGAAAGTGGAGAATTGAAAGGAATGGAGGAGAGAGAGGAAGTGAAAGCCAGCAAAAAGGATAGTTGAAAATGAGAGCGCTTTGATGGACTGGCTGTCTGACATCTCTGGCAAATACCAGACGGGCCCACCTTTTCTTATTGGGTTGTGGAGGTCAAAAAAGAAATGCAGAGAGACAGGGGAGAGAGTGAAAGATGAGGCAGAGAGTCGAGAGAGAGATGAGGCAGAGAGATAGGTGAGAGAGAGAGAGATGAGGCAGAGAGACGGGGAGAGAGGGAGAGTTGAGGCAGAGGGGGGGGAGAAGGGAAGCAATGAGGCAGAGAGACAGGGGAGAGAGGAAGAGACGAGGGAGAGGTAGAAGGATAAGGTGGAGAGATGAGGTGGAGAGATGAGGGAGAGAGAAAGAGAGAGATGAGGTAGAGAGACAAGGAGAAGGAGATATGAGGTAAAAAGACAAGAAGAAGGGTAGAGATGAGGTAGAGAGATGGGGAAAAGGGAAGAGATGAGGTAAAGAGAAGCGTGAGAGATGAGGCAGAGAGACACAGCAGAAATGAGGTAGTCACTAATGTCAGTGTTATTTTTGAGTGAAATGCAGACAGACTCTTTAATCATGACAGAACAGCACTTCAAGTGAACAGACAGACGCTGGTCGCCCCTTCAACAACCTCATGGTGATCGTTGACGTCACAACAATCAACACCTAGGGTACAAGTATGAGTGTGTGTGTGTGTGATCCATGTCCGTCTTCGTGTGGGAACCTGTTATCCCCACAAATACACTGAAATCTGAAAAAAATGGTTAGAATAAGAGTAACATTTAAATTCATGAAATAACAGTTTAGGCTTTTTTTTTAAATAAAGGCTTACATTTAAATAGGAAGGTTAGGTTATTGAGGTCAAGGTTATGGGTAGGTGAAAGTTGGGTTTAGGGTTAGGCGTGGGAGGCTTTTTCCTAACTTCCACGGGAATCAGGTTCCATCATTGGAGTGCATTTGAAGTGTAATTGCTGCCAGAAATACTTCCACCAAGTATAAGGTCGGGTAGCCGGTGACTAAATGTAAGGTCGGGTGGCCAGTGACTGAATGTAAGGTCGGGTAGCCGGTGACTAAATGTAAGGTAACTAAATGTAAATGCACCATAACTCAGAGAGCATCTAAGATCTTCTGAGTGTGTGGCTGCCGCTTCAAGGACATTACACATTGTTCAACACAACGTGATGATACCGATAGTCCAAAGCAACATATAAATAAAATATAACAAACTAAATAATGCAAGCCTGGCTATCGGTGCTTTTATTTAAAGACTAAAATGTTTGCCCACATCGTTTCACTTTGGAAAGGAGCAAACTATTTACATTAGTGATTTTTACTTGCACGTTAATAGCTCTGTTAAAAACATGACACTGACCAAGAAGCACGGGTTCTACCTATTAGATGGGCCAGGATGAGAACATCAAGCCAATGGAGCACTTCACACCATGATGTACGTGACCAAGATCCAGAAATACCCGTAGCGGCTTTAAGGCTCTGGCAGTATTGCAGTACCTGCTGTTTCCTGCATTCATTATTTCCACCGGTCAAATGTCCATTTCTCATGTTTCTTGGCCCAAGCAAGTCTCTTCTTCTCACTGGTGTCTTTCGGGAGTGGTTCCTTCAAAGTAATTCGACCATCAAGGCCTGATTCAAGCAGTTTTACCCCATGAGGTGACTACCTCATCAAGCTGGTTGACAGAATGCCAAGAGCGTGCAAAGCTGTCAAAGCAAAGGGTGGCTGCTTTGAAGAATCAAAAATATGAATGTATTTTGATTTGTTTAACAGTGTTTTGATTACTATACAATTCCATTTAATGTTTTGTTATCTTTATTATTATTCTAAATGTGGAAAATAGTACAAATAAAAAATAACCTTGAGCGAGAAGGTGTATTTAAACACTTTTAACTGGTACTGTATACACAAAATATCATGCCTATTTTTTACAAAGAATACACATATTATTTAGAAACTTTACACTGCATTATCATTAGTTATTTAATTTTTTATAAAAAAATCTTTTAGAAACTGCGTTTAATTTTTTTATCATTGAGTAAATGGGTGAAAACATTCATTATTGTTTTAATCATGGAGTAAACTGGGGAAAACAAACTTTGTCTGGGCAAAAAATTCGAGGTAAAAAATTTGAAATAACTAAAAGATAAGTTTACATCTAGCTACAATATAAGAAACAGTTTCACAGTTATTGCTGTAAGAAAAAAGATCCCTAAGATACTAGGTGCTAATCGTGTAGGAATCATTATCCTAAAGGAAACACTGCTAACATAGTAACATAGTATCCTGAAGGAAACACTGCTAACATAGTATCCTGAGAGAAACACTGCCTACATAGGATCCTGGAGGAAACACTGCTAACACAGTATCCTGAGAGAAACACTGCTAACTATTGCCCTGAAGGAAACACCACTACATAGTATCCTGAAGGAAACACTGCTAACAAAGTATCCTGAAATAAACACTACCACAAAAGATCATATAAGCAGTATACACATAATAAGCTGTATTCTGGTCCAGTCCGCTGATTGTTATTTCACAATTTACATTATAAAATGTATTTTACATTGACCTTGATGTAGTACCATGAATAAGCATCCATTAGCTTTTAGCATACAACCGTTGTCTGACCCAAAATACAAGACCCATTGGCTCTTTTGCCTATGCAGAATAACCTAACTGATACTTAGCCCAAGCCTTAACATCTAATACCAAATAAATGCTAGACTCATCATAACACTAACCCCAACTTTAACCCAATGTTACCCGAATACATTAACAGCCCTTGTCCATGTTGGGACTGAAAACACTTTCAGGCAAAACATGCATCACACAAACACACGCAGACACACCGCTGATTGTCAGGTAAAGGTGCCATTCAGGTAGTTCATATTTACCTACTTGTGATTCTGTTCATTACAACAGTTAACTTATAGTATGAGACACTCCCAGCTCAGAAGCTGAGCAAACGTCAGCCCAGCCTCCTCAGAGGAAACACAGGACACCGATGACCTTGACAGACATTGTTCTGAGACCACAGAGTGTGTTGTAGTAGGTTCCGGTAGTGGGCGTTGTTCAGCACATGAATAGAGTTAAAAAGTGCAAAGAAGGAAGTGTTCTGCATTGGCATGACGTAGTAGAGTAGAGCGGTGCTCGTTGGACAGCAGGGTCGAAACCATTTGATGACATTTGAAGCTCCTACATAGGGCTACTGCCCTTCCCGGGCTCAAAGAGGAAATGGATCAACGTGTTTTAGCTGTACCCCTTGCTTCTGAATTGTTGATTGGTTTATGTTGTCCACTCCCCCTTTACACAATGTCCCTTCTGTCTCACCCTGAAGAAGGCCTATTGCCGTGGTATTCTCATACAGGCTTGTTTATCATAATCGCCGGGGGCGTTCCTGAAGTACGGTCAGGAGCCTCAAATAAATAGAGGACCCTGGAACATCGCTGCCACATACCGTCATGTAACGGGTCTCCGGCAGTAGCCAGTAGAGGTCCACACAAGGGACCTCGCTTGCGGTGCGTGGCGACACTTTGGGATTGTGCCCGGACAGAATGGAGGGATGGAGGAAGAGTTATTGAAGTAAAGGAGGGAGGGAGATGAAGAGAGAGAGGGAGAGGGATGGATGGAAGGAGGGGGAGAGATGAGGGGATTGGGTGGAGGGGGTGAAGGGGAAGAGATTCATAGAAAAAGACAGGGAGATGGAAAGAGGGAGGGAAAGAGAAGGAGGGAGGACAGGGTGGATTGAGAGTTAGAGATGAGGGGAGGAAAAGGGATTGAGGGAGAGGTAGGGAGGGGGTGTGGCTAAATTGACCATTCTCTGTTATTTCCTGCCAGTTACCAAGGTGAACTTTACCTAACCCTCTGGGATGACACACTTTCCCCATCCACACAGTTCGATCGCGACAGAACACCTTAAAGTGTGTTTCTAACACCAGGCTGAACGGTCAGGCTCACTGTTGTACAGCCTCCGACGGTCGAAGGGAACTCCTGTGTTCCTAGATCTACGAAATGGAGCATTGGCACGCTGTTAATGTGAAGAGAGCGGTCTCCAGGGCTAAGCTTTCAAAGGTTACAGAGACCAGGGTAAAAGTGCAGGTCAGGTATACCCTGAACATTGTGGACATCACTAGATCAGCATGGGGTAATCTCTATGTGAGGCGTTTCATAAAGCTCGTACACAAAAAAGTAGGAGATCAAAACAATTGCAGGACCATGAGGAAAACTCATGTTTTGAAGAAAAAAAGACCTGTTACACATTGCCATTAGTGCTGGTTCTGACTTAAAACCAAGTTGACTTTGGACCTGGCATCAGGGCTGGTTCTGACTTTAAACCAAGCTGACTTTGGACCTGGCATCAGGGCTGGTTATGACTTTGAAGTCCTACATTTCCATGACTGTAAATATTCAAATAAACCTTATCAAAGGTCTACCACACAAATCAGGATAACCGGCATCTCTGGCACAGATGTAGGCTCACTTACAGGCTGCTTACGTAAACAGAACAAGGCCACTAACTTTCCAGTGACACAGATTCAGCCAAGCTGCTTCTCAGGCAGAGGTATTCCAAAATAATGCAAAAAGCCATTCCCCATCAACATCTACATTGGCAGCTCCTCAAAAAAACTTCTTGTTTATAATTCCCACGCGTGCTAAACAATTGGAGGCTTGCAGACTAGACAAAATAGAAAAAGAATGTAACAAAACACAAGCAATTTATAAAATTCTAATAAGCTATAGATGTGATTTATTGTAGAATGAACAAAATATCGGGCAAATATTTGCTACAAAATATTATCATGGTGTCTTGTCTTATGTTTTAGCTGCTTGTTTCAACATCTTTAATTTATCGTGTTTAGTTCGTGTTTGTTTTGTTTTGTTGAAAATAAATTCACTTATAAGTAATATGTCTGCGAACGGTTCCAAACTCACCAAGACCGTGATACAGGCGCCCAGACCTGGTCGGGGAGTGCATACTGGCACGTGGGGGCCAGACACACTACTGAGTCACGTTATGAGATGCCGTTATGAAATTGAAACAGTCTATAATTTCAGTTGTTTACTCGAATGTTCAATGTGATTTTGAATACAGCCCTCATCCGTTTGGCTCGTTTGGTTTCCATTGACAGTAGTTTCTTCCTTTTGTTCTCAACAAATTACACAATTTACTGTAAATTTCTTTAATATATTTTGTTCATCATTACCTGATGTGTGATTTCAGTGGTTTTTTTGCATTGCAGTAACCTTCTCTCTGGTAGACATATCCCTCTGGTCCCTCCTAAACCCTATGGGACGATTTCGCAGACACAGATTAAGATTAGTCTGAGACTAACAAAACAAGATCAATTGAGTTTACTATTGAACTTGATTGTATAGGCCTAGACTAGGCTTAATATGCCTCTGTGAAACCAGTCCTATGTGTTTTAGTTAAATAAAGACAATCCGTTTTTAGGGACTGGATGGCCTTGTCAATAGCCTGTGCGGGACAACCGTAGCCTATTCTGAACAGCAGGGACTCCATGAAAACACAAAAACGTGCATTGATGGGGTATATTAAAACGAGTCCCAGAGCCTATCTCAAAGCAGGGTAATGGCCCAGTCAAGGTGGCTCTGAGATAATCATCTAACGTTAATGTACCAAACGCAGAAATTGTTTAGGTCATAATGGCTTGGTGACTTCAGGATTTTCGCCTAGCCACAACTCTATGAGCTAATTAACTAAGCAGCATTTCTATTAGGCTTAACCCTTTATCACACCACATGCAGAAGCACACATTATTGCTGGGCAGATCCAAAACCATGGTAAACCCCAGTCCTGGTAAACCCCAGGCCTGGTAAACCCTAGTCCTGGTAAACCCCAGGCCTGGTAAAACTCAGTCCACGTTAACCCCAGTCCTGGTAAACCCCAGTCCTGGTAAACCCCAGTCTTGGTAAACCCCAGGCCTGGTAAATCCTAGTCCTGGTAAACCCCAGGCCTGGTAAAACTCAGTCCACGTTAACCCCAGTCCTGGTAAACTCCAGTCCTGGTAAACCCCAGTTCTGGTAAACCACAGTTCTGGTAAACCCCAGGTCTGGTAAACCCTAGTCAACGTTAACCCCAGTCCTGGTAAACCCCAGTCCTAGTAAAGCTGAGTCCTTGTAAACCCCAGTCTTAGTAAACCCCGGTCCTGGTAAACCCCAGTCCTGGTAAACCCCAGACCTGGTAAACCCCAGTCCTAGTAAAGACGAGTCCTGGTAAACCCCAGTCCTGGCAAAGCCAAGGCCTGGTAAACCCCAGCCCATGCAAGTTGCATGCTGATATTACTTAATGTAGACATTTCTTGGTACTGTCTGTCAGTCTCTTAAATCAACAGGGATGAACAGTTTCTCACTCTGAAGCAGTACTATGAACCAGTACTGTGTCATGTTCAATGGCTTTCTTGCATGCACGGCCTGCTACATGTAGGACTGAGATACGGGCATTAACTTAGCCATTCCAAAATCCCCCCTTTCTTACATTCTGATGTAGCTTCACATAAGTGTTTGGATCATTGTCCAGTTGTAAGATTAATTTTGGACAGATGGTCTCACATTCTCTGGTAATGATCTGGTAAAATATGTAATGCAGTAATGATAGCAGGTGGGCAGCAAAGCATCCCCAAACAATAGTGGCCCTGCATCCGTGCTTTACAGTTGGTATTAGGTTTTTCTGTTCAAAAGCAGGGTTTTGTTTTTGCCAAACGTTACGTTTACTATTGCAGCCAAACATCTCATTCTTTGACAAATCTGTGTAGAACACATTATTCCAGTTCTTGCAAACGTCAGTTGTGTCTTGATATAATTTTTCTTCTTTCCTAAACTCCCATGTAGACCAAGTAGGAGACCAGCAGAATGGAATACTTGGAATGGTTTTGTAACAGTTCCAAGGCATATCGGTATCAGCAATCTTTCTTCTGATGGCCTTGGATAGGTGTTTTGATCTTTTTAATTTTGTCTTTTTATCTTGGTATAACATGTTATTAAATACCCCTTAGGACCAAGCAAGACCAAGAGTTTAATCGATATGGCAAACATTTGCTTTCCATTAG
The DNA here is from genome assembly GCA_016801125.1 of Novumbra hubbsi. Classification (NCBI taxonomy): domain Eukaryota; kingdom Metazoa; phylum Chordata; class Actinopteri; order Esociformes; family Umbridae; genus Novumbra; species Novumbra hubbsi. Next base: position 1,242 of record JACXGK010015050.1, on the reverse strand, counting down.
CTGGACCCTCCTAAGTTCCTTATTAATAATTTGTTAAATCATTTTTATTTTTTAATGAAACCGATTTAATGTTTAGCAATTTTATATGATGATTTAAGTAGGATGTAAATACTTTTTAATCACAAACAAAGTTTAAAAGTTTCCTTTTTTGGTGTTATTTGTTAAAACCTTTCATGACCAGTGTATTACTGCAGAATGTCAGTGACAGCTGTCTACTGAACACAGAATTTGATAACCTCAACAAGCACCGACTCCCTAGCAACTGACACCCTAGCAACTGAACAAACACCAACTCCCTAGCAACTGAACATGCACAGACTCCCTAGCAACTGACACCCTAGCAACTAAACAAGCACCGACTCCCTAGCAACTGAACTAGCACCAACTCCCCAGCCACTGAACAAACACCAACTCCCTAGCAACTGAACAAGCACCAACTCCCTAGCAACTGAACAAGCACCAACTCCCTAACAACTGAACCAACACCAACTCCCTAGCAACTGAACAAGCACCAACTCCCTAGCAACTGAACAAACACCAACTCCCTAGCAACTGAACAAGCACCAAGTTTTGTATTATAAAGTCAAGATCATTACATACAATTAATAAAACAAATGATTTAAAGAACAATAAAAAATATTGTTTCTACTCAATACATTTGCTAATATAATATGAATTTGATCTTGCACCACAAAAAAAAATTAGCCTGGAACACTATCGCTGGAGTTTTAAATAATAACGACTTTTTTAAACTAAATTACTAAATAAGGTGATGCATCCTTGGTAATATCTGTGGAAGACAAAATACTAACATAAACTATACAAAAATGTGTTTAATTATTTCACAGAAAATACTGGAGTCAACACTATGACAACACTATAATATATAAGATAAGTAAGCAACTAAATACCTTGGCATTGAGGAACGTCCCGGTGCCAGTCAGTGGAGATTGATATCTGCAGTCCGTTTAAAAAAAGGCACGGGATCAAAAAAAGCTTCAAACAAAGCTTTCCCAAAAAGTTGGGACGCTTGTTAAAATGCTAATGAAAACAGATTTGAATGTTCTGCAAATCATTTATCCCTATATTATATTGAAAATAGTACAAAGACAATGTATGAATAGTTTGAACTGAGAAATGTTGTATGATGCCAGCAACATATTTACCAGTGTTACACATTCACCTCTTTCTCTTACTCCTTCATCTTCACCTCTTCCTCTTACACCTTCACCTCTTCCTCTT